>DWME01009860.1:0-10615 GCA_018244795.1 Parelbella ahira ahira | reverse complement strand
GTTGGTTTTTTTTTTGCGAATAGTTCGACTAATTTCGGCCTAAGGTCCTTCTTCATGAGCTCCCGCCGATTCCCTTTAATTGTGTTAAGAAAAACAATATGTCAATATATCAACAATATTTTGCAATATTAATATGTCATTGCTAGGCACTAATTTCCTTTGCAACTGTGGAAAGCCTGGATCATATTCCGTCACTTTGCTACAGTGCGGAGTGACAGAAACGAATTAAATTAATTTAAATTTGCTTTTTGTGTATTAAAATGTGAAATTTTAATCTTTATTATTTTACCAACCTGTAGGTATAATCTTTATGAGTAGAAAAGAACAAAGCCGCATATTAATAAATGAATAAGAAAATTGAAATAATTTGCTACTTAATATCCATATAGTATGTTTCATATGGCAGTATTGTTAGGATACGTCAAGTGAGTGTCGTAGTGTCTCTTTATATTGAGTGCAGGGTGTTTAGGATTTTTGTGTGATGTGCAAGTGAATTACTTTATAGAAGTTTCCTTATCTCTGAGACGCTAATTATGATATATGTGGATGCTAATTAACTGTGTATTCGAATCTGTACACTATTTATTTTTGAACAAACTGAAGGTAAAACATAAATTAGCTTCCTATAGTGTGGTATACTTTTGTTTCAAACAAATTTATTGTTTAATATTGTTCCAAATAGATTTCGTGGATTGAAAGTTTCGCACAATTTGGTTACTTCTTAGTTTTTCTTTAGTTGTATATATTTTAATTAGTTGTATATAGTTTAATTTGATTCCCTGTTGAATAAGCACAAGTTAATAAAACTCATTAACCACAGTTTACCAAAGTGAGATTATTAGAATATGAAAACAATGTAAATATTGAAAACCTTTTAGTTTTTATACAAGTTATATTAATGATTTTCGTACAAAGTATTTTAGAATTTAATTCATAATTTATTTTATAGCGTCTACGTTAGGTCGTAAGTATTGTTGTATTTGTTTCGTTTTGTGAATTTTTTTTAAGGTTTTAGTTGTATTTATTTCTCCAAAATTGCAATAAATTTTCTTGTTTTCTATTAACGTCTTTGGATTTTTTTTTCCTATATTCTTGTTTTTAATTGCCCTTTTTGTTTATTTGTGACTGCATAAAGGGTCATAGCTGATATACAAATTAAGAAAGAATAGCATTAGCAAGATAACAGTAAGAAGGATACAAAATATAATACAATAATCAAGACGTAAGTAGGTAACTCTTTCATTTAAAGTTACAAAAATAACTTCTTTTAACTTAATAACGATAAGAACTCATCGGTGTGATTAATCTTTTATCGTTTTGCTGTTAGACACAAGGCTTGCTGAATCTGAAAGAATAAGGCCAAAATGTGCCTCCCTTGCCAAATGAGGGTTGGTAACTTTCAGTCAGCTTGGAAACAATCTAGGATACTAAGATGTGTACATTTTTTCACAATGTTTTGCTACACGCTTAGAACAATTTATTTTTAATCTCGAATTAGAATGTTTCACTAAATTTTAGTTATATTAACATTTTTGCGTAACCATTTTAAGAGGTGCATCATGAAATCTCAAAATTTTAAATGACCTTTTATGTACCATGCGTTCGTTTTGTTATGCTTTTTTATTAGCTAGGTACAATTAACGCACCTGTGACCTCTGGCGTGGCAGGTGAAACAGTTGAGCGTTACACATTTATTAAAATTAATAAACATTAAATATCGAGAAACTAAATTAAATGTCGTTCTAAATGTCAGTTATATAAACATACATATGTACCTTGTTTATAGAATTACCTGGCGAATATGGACGAAATGCCCATACCTGTTATTATTAATAAATACAGGATGCAAAATTAATTGAAGAAAATTGAAAATAAACCTGCTTTTACGTTTCCTTTTTGTTTTACTGTTGTAATAAAGTTTATTAATAGTATGATAGCGACATCTATTCAAAGTTAAGGTAAGGGGGACACGTGAATTTTACTTATCTGCATTGTAATGAATAGTCAAATACTGTACAACCTCTAATCCTTAGGAAAAACAATCAATATAACAGTCGCATGGGACTTCAATCCTGTCTAAGGTTGGATTTTAACAGTATAAATAAGATGAGGACAAATAAACCGCGGCTCGGCGAACAAAGTGTAGGACGCTCTTCGGCCTGGTGGGATAACGATCTGCGAAAGGCTGCAGGCAGATGTTGAATCCGACAAGCCGAGGACAGCGTGCGATGGCGCTCATTGGGGGAGGCCTATGTCCAGCAGTGGACTGAGATAGGTTGATGATGATGAAATCAGAAAATGCCCATTATGGCCTGTAAACAGTTTTGTATTTCTTAGAGAACATCAGGGTGTTCGCAGCTTCTTCGCAGAGGAATTTGTTCCGTGTGAGACCATAAACGAGTAAATAATGATATCTTCCAAATCAAAAGCTAAATATATAGATTTTACGGGGCCGCTATTGCCGGTATTAATTTCCATGCGTAAATACGAATATTTCATAGTATATCTATAATCTCATATTTCTGAACCATCTCCTGTCTATGAAATTGGATAATAATATTACCTATTATATGTGAGGCATTTGAAGGTTGTGATGTAATTAAAATGTGAAGTGTGCGACAATAGTAATACATAATGGGTTGAAGGTGTTCAGAGCATTTTAACAGCAATATTTACAGGTCTGGTCTGATATATCGGTATAGTCAAACAAAGCAGAGACGTATGTACTTAAGCCGAAAAACATCGGCACTGGCAATGAATATTTAAAAAAAATGGCAACTGTTCAAAAATGGTAATGTAATGGTGTGAAAGTGTGTATGTAGAAAGCATTCTGATAGCAGTACTTACAATTATGTTAATGGAAGAGTCCAAAAAAGAAGAGACGTAAATACTGAAATCAGAAAAGAGCATTACACGAAGAATAATTCGTGTGTAATGCACGTGATTTTTTAGGAATTGATTTCCATGTAGAGTATGTATGCGTGATTTTTTGCGAGCGATACCTCCAGCGGTGATGTATGTAAGCCAGCGTATCCGTTCTCACGGGCTGAGCTCTGGTTTTACCAAAATAATCACGTACTGCCGATCTAGGGGCTCTTCACTCGAGTCAGCGGCTTAGGGCTCTCGAAAAATGATTCATTGTGGGTAAAGTGAGACTAGACGGTCACCACTTAGCTTGAACAAGGGTTTCAATAGGACGCTTCCTGAGGGGCGGCATCCGTTCTCGCTAATAAACGTGTGAAATATATCTATTCAGCTTGTTTTAAGATTTTTGCGATTATACTTAAAATCTTTTGTTAGCTATCTGTATGCAAGCTCATACGCGTACAGAGTATTGATTATCAAATTTGTCTATCTTACAGACCTGACGGGCTTCATAGTATTACAAAATTTTTATTTATGTCGCTAAATTAGATATTTTTTTAAAAATTTATATTTGTTCTGTGTGTTTTTTCGAGACAAAGGGTAGGCAATGGATTTGTTTCGTAAAGTACCTATATCAAACTGTGTGTGTTCGCAGAAACAACATAGTGATTTTATTGCTAGCGCGGTGACTTGCCAATAGGTCACTTGCCTTATAGAGCAAATCGAGACATTCAGTAGGCACATGTGTTTCATAGGCAGTTTGAAATATTCATATACACAGAAATAGTTTAAAATTTAGCTTTTGTAAGTAATGTAGCTCATACTTGGTTGTTACTTTTTATCTAGCTATGTAACACAGAAAATGTAGTAGTGCCAATATTAAAAAACAAACTGTTACAGATTTTCTCGCGTTCTTTACGTCTAATTTAACAAAAATCTTTACTAAGAACGACTGCTAATTGAAAATAAATATATCCCTGTATTATTCGGTTGTCCACACGTACATTTTCAATCAAAAATATTCATTGTACTATGTATAAGTAAAATTTAAAAAATATCTGACATTTCAAAGGGGTCCATCTAATCCGAGCGTTAGCTAAATTTGCGTTTCGGCGTATTGGTCTCCAAGTGGCTGCGAGTCGCTCTGGGTGGTCCCAATTACACGGAGCCTGTCCCACCAGTTCATAGCTCTGACTGATTGCCACTCCGTAACACACCAGCCTTGACGGACTTAGAAACGAACTGGGCCAACTGTGAGAATTCCTAATTGGACGACACGCGAACGTAATACGGTCACGGTACGTCTTCGGCAGATATGTTACTCGTTTTGTTTTTTTATTTTTATTTTTGTACAATTTTTTTAAGTCTTAGGATAATATAAATGGATTACTTCATTTTGTTAAAGGTACTGTACGTTTACCACTTAAAAGAAGTTGGATATTTCTTGGACTTACAGCTAGTTATTGATACGATAAATACCTTCTTTCTTAACAATATTACTGTTACTGTACTTAACAACATTACTAGGTTATCATATAAAATATTACATATGACAGCCCATAAAGTATTTGGGTTATGGGCCTCTATATTCAATTAGCCATAATTGAATAGCGTGTTGTTTATATTGCTTGAAATAAAAAATATTAATAAATCCATTGAATACCTTAATTATAGTTTATTCGTGTAAGCGAAATAGTCTTTAACAGAACATTAGTCGGGCTCCGCGGATAGAGTCGTCTGGCGGACCACCGAGTTGGAACCAATGATCCTGGCACGACGCTCCACGCCTCCATCGTGAGGCGCACATTCACGATTTGTTCTCAACGGAATAATCAAACGTTATATTTTCGACGTTTTATTGACTTATTTTGTTGACACATACTTCCACATTCAATGACAGTCTTTGCAAGAAAATACTAAGGTTCGTAAATACCTAAGATATGAATTACGAAGGGCTTAATTATATTACGGTGTTACATTCCATTATTTCCAAAATCTTTCGCTTAAGAAACCATAACTAAAATGATACACATACCAGCTAGTTAATTTCATATTTACTTGTTTAGTTTTATGCAAAAAAATATGTTAATATTATTTATTTTATTAACTATTTACTGATCTGTATTATTTATATAGTACTAATATTAGGTAAATGGTGATAGTGACGATTAACACGAAAACTGTTCATAATAATATGATGGATTTTTTGTGTTTCTTATGTTATTGTGAAACATTAACCTCTATTAACACATCTGTTCCTAGGGAGCAATAGATGGAACAAACATGAATGAATTTAGAAAGTATAATTAATTATGCGTCTTACATTCACATTCAAACCTGTTCTTTTACAAGGAATTATAATTCATATTTTATATTTATATTTTACCGTAAAAGATATGAAAAAGGTGTCCTGGCCACTGATGTATAGCGGCGTAGGCGATAAGAGAAGCTTTTGAACCTTTGCAGTCCTAACGCGTCTGGTCAGAGTGTGGATTATGAGCATAAATGCCGCTGTATATGCCTATCAGACCAGATTATGCTCATAACATCAACATCATCAGCTTCTCTCAGTCCGCTACTGGATGTATGTACGTAGTTAAAAAGTAACAAAAAAAATTATAATACCATGAAAAAAGGTAGGTAATCATAAAAATCCACATAATATTGTTCGTCGAATAATCAAAATGAAATGCCTTCGCGGGGATACATGTGATGCATTATTTGGTTAAACGTCACAATTTGCTCAGTAATATTAAGGACATTAACGTGTTATTGTTTTCTCCAAAGCTGTGAGTTTATGCATATGTAATCACAATTATTTTGTCGTTTCATGCGGCGGTAGGGCGGCTCGACACTGTCGGCTCTACTTCCTTATGTAGATGTACTAAATCGGTTTTAAATAACTGGGTACCGCGTTACGCCTTATACGGCGACACCGCCTGCAGCCTGGCCCACACAGGGGATGCCAAAATAGAAGTTAATGGTAATTAAATATACATGAACTTGTAAACGAATGGAACTTCTCTATTTTGTGATTAGCTGATATCTATTGATGTTAGATTGTCGTGCTATTGCGAATGTATAAAGGACTGAACAAATAATTTGTAAATGATTGCTGCAGGTGTTGAAGGAGATCCAGACCTATCTTGACCAAATAGATATTGTGTGATGAAACCATCAAGTGTTCATAACCGGCTCGCATGTCTGAATAGAGAGCTGATTAGCAATGATTTGGGATGATAATAAAAAACGTGACACCACACCTGTATCCCCGAAGGGGTAGGCAGAGAAGTTTAGTACACTCCCAGGTTTCACCAGTTACGTTTAAGTCCCATGGAATAGGTGGTTAGCCTATTGCCATAAACCAGGCATAAATCTAAATTCCGACCCAAAGAATACTGAGTTAGCGAAATCCCATAGTATCCGACCCGGGATTCGAATTTAGAACCTGTTGATTGAACTCGACCACCAGTCTACATTGTAAGGTAAGGCAGAGGCAGACGTTGTTATAGATAGTAAAGTTCAATCATGTCTAAGGGGAGATAGTGAAGAAGCCACATGTCGAACTCATAAACGTCAATTGGGTTTAAAGTGTCGTTAAGATGATCTCTTCATCTTAGATCATAACAACTTGTGCCATATTTTGTAAAATGCTCAATACATTTTTTGTGTAATAAATACACCCTCTGTATTAAGCACCAAGTTGAATTTTGAAGTGCAGCTAAATTAAGTTAAGAGACTTTTTATATCATATTTCTTAACTATTATAAAAGATTCTGATGGGTGCTAAAATATTATAGTCCTCTTATTGACAGTCTTATCGCAAATGTCTAATAATAAGTACGTTATTTCTATAGAAAAATATTATAATACAACTTACAATGATAAAGAAATATGCTTATCACTACATAGTATAAAACAAAGTCGCTTTCCGCTGTCTGTCCCTATGTATGATTAGATCTTTAAAACTACGTAACGGATTTTGATGCGGTTTTTTTAATAGATAGGAAAGGAAGGAAGGTGTAGGTTAATAGTACATTACGGTTTTATGTAAATTGACTGAAATATAACGGTTACTGTTGAGGAGTTCGCGCGGTTGTAAATATCTCGCCTGCTGCGAGCTTTACTCGCGTGCGCCGCGTAAACCAGCAGAGATACACTAAAGTAATGTACCTACTAGAGAATTGTAGATCTACAAAAATACTACAAAAAATAAATAAATGCGTTCGTTAGCCTCGCCATTTAATATACTTAGATCAAAATTGTCTTTTACACTTTATAAATATTACTCCACAAAAAAATATTACTCCACAAGCCAGCGCTGACATGAAAAAGCAAACAAATCCGTTTATGTTTACTATGCCTCTATTTATTGTGGCGGGGCGGTGGCGAAATGCAAATGAAGTACCAATAATAAAAATGCAAACAAATTATTATGATTCCGATATTTCGAAATATTACGCTTGTTTAAAGTTACAGCATAAAATGACTAAGTACCTATTCTATAGTTCCATTTTATTGAATTATCGTAATACCGACGCCACGGTTAAAGCTTACAGTACCATATAAATTACCACGATTGCTACGTTTATTAGTGACATCATTGTTTTATAGCGTTTAGGATTAAGTCGTCGTGGCGGGGGCCGTGGGTGGTCAGCCATTCGCCGCCCTCGTAATGATCGCTGATGATGCCCTGGTAATTATACCTTCAAACCTTCATTGTTGCGCCATAGTTCCGAGCGGCGTGTGTGGTGCACGTTGGGCAACAGTGTCGTGAGGTCCAGTTAGAGTGAGGCGAGAAAACGGCGTCACTAAGCTTAGGACGGTTCGATGTACTTTTTCATGCACGTGTAGGTTTGGATGTATGACTAGTGTTTTGTTGTTGTTATGTTAGTAATAATATTGATTGTGTATAAGAAAGGTTGCCTGTTACTGATTCTAGCACAGTTTGTAAGTAGATACTTGTATTGCGTTAGCTTATGCAACGCAATTGTACAGTTAGTTTATATGAAAACTTTACTTGTATATGTAATTATGAAGAACTAAGGAGTTGTTTAAATTCTGTACCGGCTTCACTCACATATGTAGTTTTGGAATAGGTCGACTAGTTTTGGCATTTAAGAGGAATAGTAAGAAGTATTTCATCATGGTTTTTTGTGTCCTTATAGTTAGGCTTAAGCCAAGTACAGGAGATTTGTTGAAAGGCTATACGAAACACATTGTATTTGACATAAAACTAAAACCCTTATGCTTACACTGCTCTACGTAATATGTACCTACATTGTTTCTGTACAGAATAGTTTTTGTAAAATCAAGACTTGAAAGTGGAACGGTACTTCAAGACTTTTCGGAAGCCTCTAAAGTCTAAGTAAAAGATTACTTTTTATTTGCAAGCTACCGGTTACAATACATCGTTTAGGGAGTACTTAATAGTTATTAACATTGTGTCATTTCCTGCTCGCTTAAACTTTGTGTACTTGAAAATTAAGCCGATTTGAGGTTTATCCCCGAAAGTTATCAATTGTTTCTTTCACTTCTTACAACTTGTGTAGTCGTTTGTTGTTGCGTCGCCGCTTCGCCGAAACGTCAGCAAGAAAAGATAAAACAAACAATGCCTCAGTGGAACATGAGTATGTAACGAGTAGAGAAGTATTGAGTCAGGATTTTAAATAAACAGCTTAACAATAGTTTTGTTTATTTATCATGCAGGCAAGCGTAGCTTCTGTTTCCTTAATAATTAAGCTCTACATTGATGATTATGTTTTCCAATAAACACGTATTGTCATTCCCAACAACTATATACGTTGTCGATATTTTTTATAATTTATTGTTTATACTTTATGTTATTAAAATTAAATTAAATTTATTCGATTATGAATTGTTATTCAAGAGTTTCTCTTACCCTACCAATTTTTGAACCATTGTAGAATTTTCATGCAAATTTACAAGCAAGTTAACCTACACAAAATCTTTTGTATGAAATGTTCTCATTTTTGCTATGATAAAATCTTGCGCTAGGCGTTTTCCTTCCGTCCATTTACTTCATTCATTCAATGACTTATAAGTATTTGCAAACTTGGAATAAAATACTGTGTATTGGGGGGACTACAACAAAGTCACAACAAACGTTGGTGTCGATTAAAAAAACGCCTGGCGCGACCAGTTTTTTGAGCTGTGAAACGATATGTAAAATTCCCGTATTTCCGGAATCTGGATTATACTTTTTTACATACCTATCAAAGCTGTCGCCATGAGACCCGTGTAATGATAAAAAAATTGATCATGTAGGTAACGATATCAAATGTGGCATTTGTGGTAGCATATATGTATGTATACATATATTAGGTTTAGTTCATATCAAGTGTTTATTCAATTTTAATATCGCGCACTTTATTTCTTTATTGGGAAGCGGATTAATTCAGGACGTAAGCGTGATCTTTTATTATTCCTTATACTCTTTAGGTTAAATACAAAATATGCTTGTAAGCAGGTCACGTGCACAGTAGCGCCTATTATAATATTTTATCAGAGACAAGTGGCAGGCTTTGTCTGCCGCGCATACAATGTCTACATTAGTTACACTTTAATATCTTATATAAATATTTTCTCTTTGTAAAGTATGGACCACTTTGAACAATTTTTGCGTTGGCAACAAAAATTGTTATGGTTGTACGCTGTTATAAATGTCAATCTTCTTGATGCACTCAGGTAGGTACTTGAGTTTTATTAAAAAGTGGGATTTATAACTCGAAATACGAGTAGTTTCACTCATATAATGCTTACCATTTTGCTACTTTGTAACGCGAAATAAATAAAAATAATAAATCGTACAACAGATCTTGTATATATTTCTTTGTTATTAATGTGTGTGCATAAAAATATAGGTAAAGTCAGCACTCTGCATTTAACAATAATTTTAATCACCTGATCACCATATCAGGCATGGTGATCAAGTGTGTTGAACAAGTGTAATAATTCTACATATGTTTTAATCTTAGTTATAAAATATTTTATGAGAATAAAAGCCGCAATCGTAATAGATAAAGTAAATGAAAACAAATAAGCAAGAAATGGATGAATTCGCTGACAGTTTGCGTATTTCTCGGAGCACCGAGCGCGACATCTACATGCCATTAGCGAAAGAAAAATGCGCAGCGATAAGAAACTCATTGCTCTACTATTCATTTATTTTTCTCATCTGCTGAAGTATTTTTACTTCCAACAAATTACTGACACATGCAGATTTGTTACCGTTGACTAATAGTGGATTTGGTGATCATTACATTTTAATATTATGTTACATATTTTAATTTTTTCCTACATATATGAATATATTTTATCGCATATTATATTTTAATACTCGTGAACAGGTCGTATACTCCTTGCTATTTTAAACAAATTTTGAAACTTTATATTTTAGTTTTATTTTTCACTATAAACTGTTTATATATTTTTTCGAGAAAAGTTCTCAAAGTGTAGTGCGATATAAATGAGTCTATCGTTGTCGTAGTAAGACGCGCATTTAAAAGAATGTAAGAACCTCGCTACTGTTATGAGTGTCATGCTTCACATGGATATTTTAGACAAAATATTCTATTTATATTTATTAGAAAGTAAGTAGAATGTACCTCCGACCCGCTGGTCCGATGACATTCGGAGGATCGCCGGTAGGTATTGGATGAGGAAGGCGGAGGACCGAGCAGCGTGGCACGCTCTGGGGGAGGCCTATGTTCAGCAGTGGACAGCTATA
>DWME01009859.1:0-10615 GCA_018244795.1 Parelbella ahira ahira | reverse complement strand
TGAAATACATAAACTAATTATCCGTAGCAGGGCGAGTGTCTTTCACTTCAGTTATTTGGCGCAGAAGTTAAATGGATAACGTTTAATTGAACCGCCCTTTCTATACTACATGAATTGCCGAGTTCATGATAATTTAGAATAATGGAAAAACGGTAGGAGACGTAAGATTGCAATATCATACATTCTACTTATTCTTGTATTAGTATATTGCAATTTCACTAACAAAAAAAAGTTTATCTTGTAATATTGTTTTCATATTAACATATGATGGATTATTATCAATTTAATAATATCGATACGTCTTTATACATAATATGAGTCCTTTTAATTAACTCGTTAACACCTTTAGCGATCCATAACGCTTAAAATAAAGTGTTAATTAACAAATAAAACATATAGCAAAGTCTAAAATGAGCTTAGTATTAACATTACTATTAGTAATGGCAAACTGGTCCTACTATCAGTAGAATGTGTTACAATTAACTCGAGTACGAGGCAGGTGGTTAAATGTCTTTCGCTTGAGTTATTTAGCATGCTCTATAAATAATTGGCTTCAGTTCCGACGCCTATTGTTCGGAAAGAAACGCGTAACAGCTTTACGTAAACGTATAATATATGCAGGAACGATATTTAATCATTAATAAAAAAATACCTTAAATATCTTTGATAAAATTTCTTAGCTCATACAGCCAAGTATTATTATCAATCTCCATGGAGTTATATTATTCTTTTTATATAATTATATTGTAATGTTGACAAGTAATCTAACACTTTAATTAATAATTTATAAATTTACGAATACATATTTTATTACATTTATTACAAGATACTACCACATTTTAATTTCAAAGTTTCCATACCAAACTCTCAAAAGATAACGTGAGATCCTATCAAAACGAAAAAAAATTGCTTCATTCAACAAATAATTACAAAAATTGCATACAAAATATTTGAAACTGAAATATTTTACTACATGAAAAAATAATTTCAAATCGCTGTATTTACCTTGGTAGAAAATCAAACATCACTGTACAATTATAATTTGGGAACCTCGAAACGAAACAACCAAGATCACAACACAACACTATGTCAACAACAGTCCACACGCTCCCGACAACAGAGTCCGCATCGTCCGAAACGTAGGAGGTACGACAGAACGCGCGCCGCCGCCGATAAGCGACAGGTGACTGGCACGAGTCGGAGGTTCGACCGCGACAGCAGATAGCTGAAGGGGATGTAGGCTTCGCTCACAGCTACGACACAAGGGTATGTCGTGTAAGCTTCGTACACACCAACGATACTGCGACATTACTAGAGTTTCAAAATTTTCAGTTACGTTTTGCTAAGTAGACATTTTTGGCTTACTCAAATATATTTCTCATTATCATGTAAAAATACCATGTAAGAATAGAAAATAAAAAGGGCTATTGGTGCATGATTGGACGTGCGCAAAATTATGTCTCACAAAATTTATTAAAAAATTTCTCTTCCTACGAGGTAATAATCATTATGATATATACCACACTAAATCGACATGAAATGCAACACAGTGTCGATCATATGCACAAAGCCTTAACCAACTCCGACCAATACGTTCACAGGCATGAACAAACCAAAGTAGGTAGTGATGTCACGCCGTAGAGAAATTATGCGTAGAGATTGACCGCGATCACTTACAGTGCGTACTGATGTCCGATGCTCCTTTATTTTTCCACGAACATCACACGAATAATAAACTATGACCGCCGTTGTACTGACCTGCAACAAAAAAAATGTGACGTCAATACTTTCTCATTTACAAGCAAATGCACAAAAAAAGATAACATGTACATTTGTTGACACAATTACAATTGCTATAGAAATGTTTTTGGTAGAGGGCAGAGTGACAACGGCAATAAATTTTTTTTTATGGTAAGACCGCTAATAAAATGCCCAGCATTTAAAAATTATGATGCTTAATATAGCACAATGACCTTTAATATCCATGGTGTATAATAACAAGAACAAAAATTTTGGACGGTATATCTAAAACTAACATTTTTGGAACGAATATCATAATTTTCAATTGCAATGAAGTGTGATTACTTACCATCAAACGGGAGCAATGGCGTAAAGCAACTGGAAATTGAAACTCAAACTGGACGCTAATAATATCATAACTACTGAAAATAAACCAAATGGACAAGCCTCAAAATCAAGCCCAACATTATTCTACTCAGTGTCACGATTCTCCGAAGTCGTAAGCAATAAATTTGTATTACTTAGTTCTATTAATAAGAAAACTTATTATTCCTTTCAATAGTAAAATCTGGACGATATTAAACGTTCAACTGCATGGATTATATGTAAGTTTAACAACATCCGCTACAGTGGACTCAACAAGCAATGAAGTAGCAAGACATAAACAGTGCTAACAAAATAATCATACAACCAGAAACTGATCCCTTAATCCAAAAATCAACCAGGGTTTTCACTCAACGTCGCATTTACCTCGCTGTTTATTTTAAGAGTAAACAGACGATAAGAGATAAGAAGGAAGAGAAAACTTTCAATCAAGATAACTCGGCAGTGGGTACACGTCAGACATTGAGATAAACATCAAGGTCGATACAGATGTCGTCGAAATCTACACATTGCATTCAGGTGATAATATGTTCGAAAAAACAGACTATTTTGTACCCCAACAGGAAAATTACAGCGCGTATAATATCTATAAAATTGACCTATACTTCAAAGAGCTATCTCAATCGAAATGTCAAATTGGTGACATAATAAGTCTAGACCAGTGTGATAAATATCAATGATGATAAACGGTGAATATGAGGAACTTAGTTTTAAGCACATTAAGTATTTATTTTAAAATCTTCAATGGACTTAATTAGATCGTTTACTGTATTTACCATGGTTTTTTTTCTGTAGCTCTGGGAGACCTGGAGACGACACTTCCACAACGCAAATGGCAAATACATGTGAAAATACAAGATGTTCTTAAAGTGGCCAAAAGGCATTCAACAAGGTGTACATTGGGACCAATTGTTTATTACATTATCATATCATTAATTATAAAATGAAGTACATTTTATAATTTCCATTACTCTAACATTCCACATGATATTGGTATAAAACATGATACTCGTGTTGACATTCAGAATTTAATAATGCATGTTGATATTTCTTGTTTTTCGTATACTTATAGCGATGATGCAATTGTTTATGTATTCTGAGAGACATACTGCTGGACATTCCGTTGTGTCTCCATAAAGCATTTCTCGCTATATGAACTTTCATCTTCATCATATCAATCATATCTAACTGCTGCTCTGACGTAAGCACTATCAAATATAAAATAAAGCTTTATTTACACTACTATAAAACGCTATCACACAACACTACTCTTTAATTACACGACGAGAAGTCGTTTTCGAAAAAGTTTAATTTATTCCATCATCATCACCATCGTCGTCATCAATCCCAATCGTTTCACTCATCAGAAATCAGATCAGAAAGTCATATTTCTCTGCGCTATTCAAGTGTGGATTGACTGACTTCACACGCCTTCGAGAATATTGTAGAGCACTCGCTTATCACTTAATCTCGTAATTCATTAAATGACAAAAATCAACTTGAGTAATTTTTAAATGTACCTCATACATTGTTTGTAATTAAAATCCAACCTTAATTAAGTTATATTAAGATATACTCGGTTGCGACCGACACAAAGTACTGTTATATTTTGTGGAATATAAATAATCAAATATATACAAGAACATATTACGTTATCAATTGCAATGTACTTGCCGTGATATATTGTAAATTGTTAGGGAATATAATTATAAAGGAAATTTTAAACAATTTATAATAAGCCGGTTACTAATTGCAACCATTTCTAACATAGCTTGAAACGGAATTCGGATAGTCAACATTCAGCTTAACTGCAACAGCTATTGTCTCTGACGTAAGCGCTATCAAATCATCAGAGTAATTGACCGCTTGGAGTGTCTGGAAATCTTTTATTTTTTATCTTGCATCTTAATGGCACTAATACGTAGAAGTGCAGTTATTATAACTTATCTATAACTATTTGATCCATAGACATACGAACAATATAAATGAGGAAGTGAGACTACATATCGGTCCAGGACATTTTCTAGTTAAAACCGCGGAATTGATATACACAACACTATTTTCGAAAAACCAAAGAGTTATGCAGAGGAATATTGTTGTACACTCCCACCAGTTACTTTTACGTCCTACTATAGAATAGGAGGTGAGCCGAGTGCCATATACCAAACCCGAACCGACCCATTACCATTGCTATACCCGACCCGGGTTTAAACCCAGGGCCTCTCGACCAGTCATCGCGCTTGGAACTACTTAACCAACGAGGCAGTAATTTCATTCATCTCGAGATAATTTAAATTCTAATTAACAATGTGGGCTATTAAAAGAAAACGGTTTAATCTAATTTTCATAGAAAAGAAATATTTTCTAGCCATCAATCCCAGAGCCTAAGAGGGGGATATTGATAAATAAAATGTTCTATAGAAAGTTGTTTATGAGGTATCGAATTATAACCCATCATCAGTTATATAAAAAAACTATTGCAAAATTTTCTTGGGTCCGCCAAAGGAATGATAATCCGCAAATTAATTTTTATAAAAGATGTATAAAATTTATGACACCTACTAGAATATATAAAATGATATTTAACATGTAAATCACAAAGATTTTATATCTTGTAAGATTAGCATGATCTAAGCGATTTATTATTATTATATAAGCGATAATAATAATAAAACTAATTTACACAATGAATGTATCGTAAGTAAGTACATCCAACACAGGTATTTTTCAATTCATTATTCAGATGTATACCCGACCAGAAATTGAAACCAGAACCCTCTGCGTGACAGACCGGTGTGGCAACTATTGTGCCAAAGGCGTTGCCGATGCAAATGATATGCAATAAAATGTAGGGCATCTAACATATTTTTTGCAATACGACAGAAAACATAAAACGAAAGACGAAAGCAGTGTGCAAATACATTACGTAAATCAATATGAAATGTATTCATATACTGTCGATATATTTCCAATAGGATTCGACGCAATAATCGAAGCAGGTGGTTTCAAATGGATGTCAAAAATAAATTATCTCATGTTGCCAAAACATTATCATATGCTAATTGGGATGAAATACACATTACTGGAATGGTGAAAGATGTTAATAATGTTGTGACAGGGAGAGGAAACTCTAAACATTTTGTAACTGAAGTAAAATGTCAATGTTCATAAACAATTTCAAATTTGACATCTGGACGCAGTACAGGATTAAAGATACTAACAATGACTTAAACAATGGTTCATTTCATCCATCATCATGCTCTGGAGGTCCACTGTTGTAAATAAATCTCCCCTAATTGACTCTACTCCACCCGATCCCAGGCTGCCGAATTCAGCTGCATCCCGCTGTCTTCTTCGGGTCGTCAGACCACTATATGCTTCTTTTTCGCTTTTTTTCACTCAAAAATAAAAGTAAATAATTAGTCAGCCCTAAAATTAGCTAACAGCGTCTATGTTTTCCCTATTCCATGCTCTGAGAAGATTTCCGTATCCAATGGTAGAACGATAACAGAGTTGTTGATGATGATCATCTATTTCGTATAATATACTGTTTTCCTATCTGTCTATTAAAGTTTACAGGATGCCCACTCAGAACGCAAAACATGTTCCAAAAGAAATTTTAGAGTAATCGCCTTAATAAAATGGGTTTAATTTATTTTTAAACTTACCTAAAACCGAGTAGTACGAAAGAATATAGTAAAAATGTAGACATTTAGTATTCATACTCTTTTCTATTAGCTTCTGGAGAAAAACTTCAATCAGATGGACTCATGAACAATAAATGTATTTTTCTATTTTAAATCATATCGTTTTATCAACAGCGACACCATCATAATTATAATCATTATCGTCATCAGCTTGTATCAGTTCACCGCTAGAAATACATAAATATTTGCTAACGAGCTCCATCGCGCCCTACCCTTGACTTACGGCATCGTTTCTGATTGCTTGCATAGTTGTTGTAAACTACGAGTGTGTCGCATTATTTAAAACTTTATTATTTCTTATAACATAATTATGTAATTGACTTGCTCCACCACACTCCGTTCTCGCCTCCGTCTCCTCGTATATTGCGAACGAATCACTTGCTCTAGTGAACCGTTTTGCATTGCAAACAAATGACTTAATTGAACCACTTTCATGATTAATTTATAACTTTGCGAGTTGCTCATTTTTTCCAAGCGCGAGTCTATATCGACACACCGACTTGTTTTAAAGTTGTTTTATTGCAATTTAGACGGTTTTTATTTTTCGGAAATTATTATCATATTACATTTCTAGGTTATTCGAGAAATGAAAGCGATTGTAGTATTTGCGTGATGGAACTATTCGATATGTACGCAAAAAGGGATATTTTGAATACAATAATGTACAAAACATACATACATACAAACATATCTTCACGCCAAGTCCCTTACGGAGTAGAAAGACAACAATAATAATAATAATAATGTACAAGACACGGACATAAAGTATAATCAAATAAAAGACGATAAAATTAGCACATCGAAAATTTGTAGGTATAAGTGATAATAATATATTCTTCCTGAAACTACTTAAACACGAAACTTTTATTTAAAAAGTTAAAGTAACTAAAATTTTTTTTAATACCGTCACCGTATACATTAACGAAAGTTCGAAAAATAAAAATAAGCATTACTAATGTGTATAATTTTAAGTATTAACCACACAAAGAAAATATAGAATACATCCAGAGTATTAACACCACAGCAAATACATTAGAAACACACACAAATACATCGACCTATATTAATGCGTACATTGAAACGTATGATGCTGCAAGTCGTCATAAAAAGACAAACACATTCAAAAAGGTAAATACCGTATCACGGTATCTGTTGAGAACAATAGACATTGTGATAGCGAGCAACCAGCCGACGAATCTACATTTCCGATGGATGCAATAGGAAGGAAATTTGACATTTCCTGGAATAAACTACCGTTTTTCACAACAGTATTCCTTACCAGGTATTAAACAGAATGTGACTTATAATGTCAGCCACAGATGTGCAAAATTTCAACATTTTATTTACGCATTTTGCACTTGTGAACAAGTTTCTTGAGTTTTTTCTCGAATATTCATTGAAAAGTTGTTATTATAAAATTTGTCAGTAAAATATCATTTACGAGGTTTTCGTGAAGTTATAGTATTAAAATTTGAAGTGTAATATGTATTTTATTGAAATTATAATAAAAAAAAGTGTTGCATATGACTTTTGCGAATCCGTCAATGCTATTAGAAACTCGTTTCGTTAGTTCAGGGATAGCTTTTTTTAAAAACTCGCAGTTTGCATATGACTGTTGCGAACCCGTCAGTACAATCAAGAAACTCGTTTCGTTAGTTCAGAGATAGTTAGTTACATATCTGGGGATACGATCACGTTTATCAATTCGCTTTCTCCGTCTATCGGCACCAATCTATCATACCTCTCAATCAACCTTCTGGCTCCGATTAAATCATGCCCACCTGTAATAATCAGATTACATACATCGCACGAAATTGATCTGCGTTACACGAAGCTGTGAATCAACGCATTAGAAACGACAGTGAAACTTTTTTGACTAGTGTTACATAAATTACTTATTTTTTTTAATTTCCAGCTTAATCTGAACCTATAATTAAAAATATATCAATGTACCTAAATATATTTTATTCAGTTTTATCTGTACTATAATAAAAAAAAAATTATAATAAAATTATTCCTAAATTTTAAATATACCACAATAAAATTAAGACATTAAACATTGAAAGAAACGGAGAATATTTAATTTTATTGTGTTTGCCAAAATTAAAGCAACCACTTTAACAAGTTTCATAAAATCCTATTTTCATTTTTTAACAGGCAAGGCAGAAAAAACAAAAATTACATCATTTTAAACAGCGGTACACATTTCTCAATAATAATACAGATCGTATAAAAAAATATTCAACGAGTAACCCTTGTACTAACTTGGGGTTGAACATAAGTTCAATGGATTTGACTTAATTCAATACTACATATTAGTAAAATCGTCTAAGAAACAATTCTCTCAGACTAAATCGTTGCAACACAAACTACCTATAATAGACACATTAAGCAATCTAGACGCAGCGTCGATCTACATCTGGCCAGAACACTTAGTTTACAAACCGCTGGCAATTTTATTGTGTTCAAGCTTCTAAACTTAACTGCACCGATTATTGTAAGCGTTACCCAAAGAGAATATTCACGCAACGCCGTTTAAACCTGACGGATAACCCCAAAAGGCATGACCGTGATTTCGACACCGATATTATACCTAGTGCGCTGAAAACAATAGTGTTTCCTTTCTATATTTATTATTTCTCTAGTAAATATCAGTATGCATATCTTTATGTTTAAGGAATATTTGAAAAATATATTGTCAGTCGTGACAGCCTAGTGGATATAATTTCCTTGCCACTCGGGGGCTCTGGGTTTCAAAACCTAACTCATAACTCAGACTTTTTATGATTTTATGTAATGTACAACTTTAAAATTAGATATCCCTGACTACATAAAGTGAACGAAATGATCTTTAGGAAATCTACAATCTTCAGTGATTAGTATGATGTTCATATAAGATTATTAACATGGAAATATACGTTATGATTAATGTAACATAACTATTTTTAATAATATAAACATTATGGAAAAAAAATATTTCAACACCCTCCAATCAAACATTGCATAACATTTTTACGTCATCAAATAATTTATTATTAATTTAACATACATTTCAAATGAGTATCGCGGGAGTAGCGAAAAAATTTTCTTCACACACACACACACACATATATAGTACATCAAAACATAAGTAGGTACATATGAATTCAAACGAACCAATAACAATGTATTGACGGGATCCATGCATAAAATTCTATAGCAATTGTTCTGTTGTAAATCTCAATGTTATATGCGAGTTTGTTTACAATTTGCTAACCGCAAACTGGTATTAAAATAACTGAGTGCAATCTCCATTCATCTTCCGTCTGTTGAGTGAACGCACACAATGTGTTTACTTACAGACGACGAGATGGACAAACGTGTATTGTGTACGAGGAAAGCTACGGGACCAGTTTCTAAATTCCTTAGCAAACGCCATTTAAACATACTAAACGAATGTTTTAAATATAACATAACATCAAATCTCTCATTTGTTCTCTTGAAGAAAAAAATCGCCCAAAAGTAAAATACCTATAGGTATGTACATATCTTAGTTTGTTATGAATTTCATGTGGATGTGTGTACTCATATAAGACAGTTAATAAAAACCTGATTAAATAAATTAAAAATAAAATCAAAGCCATACTGTAACTTAATAAATTTTAAAGTGAATTTTTAGCTTTTTCCACAAGGAATATTGATTAAAGCTCTAAAGGGTAACCTTGGCAACGAAACCAGGAAATCTTATTTTGACAGCATGACAAACATTATTTATCATTCTGTTTCAACAAAACGCAGAGTAATAAATTTGAAGATGTGACATCTCCAAACAAGCGCATTTAATGCAGAGACCGAGAAAAATCGGAACATTATACCGAAGTCACGAAAACCATTAACTATGGTCAAAAAAATTCCAATAACTTCGAACGTGACCAGCGAGGCTCCGCGGAAAAATGAAAAATGATTTACGAGCGTCGAAAAAATGAATGACATAATAATTTCTATTGACTGAGTGTTAAAAAAAGTCACGATACGAATTCTAACTTGGAAACCGGCTGTAGGAAGTTGTGAAGGCTGATTTGTAAAAATAAATAAATATCTCGAGACTACTCCACACACGGTCATTCTATCTCAAATTAGCCAGAGACTGTGTTATGGTAACCAGACTGATGATAAGCGACGAATTATACTGATTTGCTGAATTATTAAGACCTTGAACTGTGAATCAAATCTATATTTATAAAATTCATTCCAGTAACATCAATGAAACGGTTTCATGTATGAAATTCAAAGTTTAATATTAAAAGCAAAATTCTATATTACTAACAATAGTATACAGATGATATTGATAGAAAATATTACTGCCAATAAAAAAATCTAATTTCTAAATTAATAACAATGACAATCATAAAATTATTTATTAACAAAGAATAATAGTATTTACTAAAATCTTTAGGAAAAACAACAATAAAATCAAGCTTTACACTATTCGTTTTTGAGCGCCTTGCACATACGCACAAACTATTACCAGACGGACTCGATTAATCATTCTGATACTAGTCCCGCTGGGAATTGAATCCGGAACTGATTGCGCCACAAACAGGTGCCGTGACCGGCGTGCCACTGGCGTTGCGTAGCGACAGTGGCAATCGACGGCGTCGATCGCAATTTTAACGTCCCAATAACACCTTGTTTTGTTTTTATACTAATAAACATTTATTTATTTATTTATTTACAAAAAACTTAGCCTAACCTTACAGGTGACCTAAATCGCTAGGCAAGCTTAACTTAATTACAAACTTATC
>DWME01009858.1:0-10617 GCA_018244795.1 Parelbella ahira ahira | reverse complement strand
GTTCTGTAACATCACGTAAAAACGTAACATGACGCCTGTAATCCTCGAAGTGGTAGGCAGAGGAATATAGTACACTCCCACGTTTCACCAGTTACGTTTAAGTCCCATGTAATAGGTGGTGAGCCTATTACCATACACCGGCCACGATTCCAGACTCCGAGTCACTACTAGAAATTCTAAATCAGAAAAATGTAATAGCACCCGACCCGGGATTTGAATCCACGAGCTTCCGATCGACAGTCGCGCTTGCAACCACTCGACCAACGAGACAGTCAATTATGTCAAAGTCAATTCAAGTTGTGTAATTTAAAAAAATGTAATTCGAAAGACATTAAAATTGTTGATGCAGAAAATGTTGAAAAAGTTTTATATTCAATCTTTTTATATATAAAATATTGGGCTATTGACATTGTACGAATATACATATATGAAATATTTAAAGCCACAGCTGTTGGTTGAATCTTGTTAGTGTAAAAACTATCAGGAGCAATTCTAACTAGTGCACTTACTGCCAAAGCTGTAAGCAATTGGTTCAACATTAAAACAGTTGTAAATTACTCATATTTTTTCAAATGACTGTTTTTTTTATATTTTAGTTATCGTTGGTTCATACCAGTGACGTACAAGACGAACAAAGGCCTTAACAAGAAGGTCTTATGGTTCCCAGATGTATATGACAATGGTATGATACATTCTTTATCACTTTTAATGAGCTTTTCACTGAACATCACGCCTGTAAACCTCGAAAGGGCTAGGCAAAGCAGTGTAGAACACTCCCACGTATCACTAATTACGTTTAATTAAAAACTTTATTCATATTTCATTACTGTTTTTAGTTAAAATAACGCTTGGAGAAGGGGAACATTTAATAAAAGTGAATAACAACCAAATAGGCTTCTACAGAGTGAATTATCCAGCCGACATGTGGGAGAACTTGACGTCACTTCTACAAAGTCAGTCGCAGAAGGTAAGCTTATATTATCATATGGCCATGTCTAGATAAATCAACGAGTATAGGTTGCCTTACTGCTAGCTGTTTTGATCCTAAGAAAAGGTTCAAAAGGCCTAGGACCAAGTGGACTAGCACCAATAGGGTAAGTCTATGTCCAGCAGTGAACTTATAAAGATGGATGTGCAACTTTTATTTATTCATACTGTTTGTAATACTTGCACGATTGATGGATTTTTAGAAGCATACCATTATCGTTCTGGATTTTCCAATTCATTGGAATTTATTTTCATGGGATTGGTTTACAGCAATTAGGTTCTATTCAAGGTTAAGAACAATTAGGTTTTTTATGATTTCGTGGAGTTGTTTTGCATCTTGTTATTTGGACTATGTTTATGAAGTTTTGTGTGTTTTTGAAATTCTCATATTTTTGTTTTTGAATTATATCGTAAATTGAATTATATCAATTTTCATACGCTGTGCCAGATTCACGTAATTTTGGACACCGTCTATGATGTTTTCTTTTGTGAAAGGTATTGATTTGTTAGTCCGACATAATTCGAGAATAGGTGTGACTGGTGCAGGTTGAGAAAAATTACTTAACACTTGTCTAATACCTAGCTAGATACTTTCTGTGCTTTAGTTAACGTACGTGTTTGGTAGCACTATGATATTTATTGATGTCTTTTGTAATTTCAGCTCACGATATCGGACAGAGCACACCTCCTGGACGACGTGTTCGCTCTGGCCGAAGCGCGGCTGACGTCTTACGAGACAGCGTTAAATCTCACCACGTACCTGGAAGTGGAGAGGGACTATGTCCCCTGGGACACCGCCGCCACGATCTTCAATAGTTTGTCCATCAGACTCTTCAATTCTTTGGCTCATGATGATCTACTGGTGCGTGTAGCAGGATATCAATTATATATATAGTCTATAAGTAACACCATTTTGTGGTTCGTATACAGCATCATTGCCTGCATTTTTTATGGTACACTTATTCAATTTAAATTAGGCGCACGATTCAGTAGCCATATTTTTGATCGTTTTTAATTTTTACCAGGATAATTTTGCTTTTATTTAAAATATAACTTTAACGCATTTTATTTAAGTTAATCATTACATTTTAAATGTTCTATGGGAAGAAGATAGTCGGACGCCGGCCGTCACAGAACAATTGAAATGTCAAAATACTTTTGTAAAATGAAACCCTTTTTTAAAATGTAGTTTCTGTTTCAGATGTACGTCCAGCGTTTAATCAAACCTGTCTACATGGAGCAAACATGGGAGAAGACGAACTTGACTGTGATTCAAGGGTAAATAATGTTTGTGCAACGAAATACTAAATCAACGGATTTAGTAAAACACAATCGTTTTTGTTATAATTTGGGGTTTTAAAAAAATTTAAATATTACTATTTAGTTTGCTGCGCACAAGGATTCTTTCGATGGCCGTAGCCTTCGAGCTGCCCGAAGCAATGGAGAAAATGAGGAGCTTGTTCTTGCGTTGGCTCAACACCTACAACACACCCGAAGAGGTCAAAATCGAGCCCGACTTACGGGACTTCGTCTACTACCACGGTACGTCCTCGGGCACACACGCACGCACCCGCACGCACACACACTACCATTGATATATGTATACGCTTGTGTTACAGGAATGAAAGATGCGACAGAGTTGGAGTGGTTAAAACTTTGGAAAATATATTTAGCCGAAGAAGACGTGCAAGAACAGTCGAAGTTAAGGAACGCACTGTCAGCGCCTCGGAATACCGAAATTCTGAAAGGGTACAAATTTTGTACATAAGTATTTGCCACGACTGCATGTAATACTAAAATTTGTAACATAACAAACTTTAATGTTGAAAAATTATTATTTCCGCCGTGTAGTATTTGCATGTCAATTGGAACAGTGTAATTGTAATTAAAAAACTAATTTTAATAGTTGTGAAAAAAATAATAATACGAATTGTCTATGACTATTAAAGAAAGATTTGGAACGAGTTGTTTTACAGAGACCTCTGCGGCTGCGATTAGTGTTAACAATAAGTGCTGCAAGGCGATATGGGTTTTATGTAATTAGTTGACATATGGTTCATTACCATCTGCGCACATATACACTGTCTATAATTTTGGAAATTTGCCACTTGGGAACAAAATGGTTTATAAAAATTTGCTTTTCAGCAAGATTTAGTCCCTAAAAGTTTCGTAAACATTACGTGTAAGGGATATCAAGCTCCACCTTAGGAGTCCAAATCAACAGCGCACAACTGCACCGGCGCCGTAACTTATCTAGGCACAGCAGAATGCTTCGGCCGCATATTAGCATCACCTTAGTCGGTGGATCTCCAACCTGCATGCCCGGTTTAGTCATTCGGAGTATTAGACCTCTCTTAATAAAAGTTCATGTCCAGCAGTTGAGTGAAATAGACCGATAATGATGATGGTGATAATGATAATGATGATGGTGATGATAATGATGATGGTGGTGATAATGATGATGGTAATGGTGATGGTAATGATAATGATCAGGGTGATGATAATGATAATTGTCATGATGGTGGTGGTGGTGGTGATGGTTAAGGTGGTGTTGGTGGTGTTGTTGGTGATGGTGATGATGATGATGATGATGGAGATAATGATGATGATTATAATGATGAAATATTCCGTATACCTTTACAGTTACCTGAAGCTGGCGTGGGATGAGAAGAACGTCCGCAGCCAGGACTACCTGTCGGTGGTGCAGGCGGTGGGCGGCAACCCGTCGGGCGCGGCGCTGGCGTGGCGCGAGGCGCGCGCGCGCTGGCCGCAGCTGGCGGCGCGCTACTCGCTCAACAGCCGCTCGCTGGGCGCGCTCGTGCCCGCCCTCACGCGCTCCTTCAACACCGACCACCAGCTCGAGGAGGTACATTTCCCCTTTACACATCCTCGAATTCATCTCGCAATACAATGAGTTTCAAAATATTACTTCTATATTGATCTGAATCGAAGTGTATCATTTTTAAGCTACAAGTGTCCTGAAAAAGTTTTTTTATTTAGCATCCGTACTAATGACCGTTTCGCCAATCATTTAACGTCCGTACTAATGACATTTTTTAAAAACGTTTAATGTCCATGCTAATGACCGTCTCCGACATATTACACGATCGTTACCACCATGTTATGGCCGTTGGCAGCACAGTCGTTTTGACACGAGTCGACAGTGCTGCCCTCTAGGCGAAGGTGGGGCCGTTTGTTCAATAATTAACGTGTATGTGCCCAGAACAAAGAATGTTTGAATGGGAATCTTAGTTCAATTGCACGTATAAAACACCGAGTGATGTTCATACATCACACGGCGTTTTATTTAGAGTAGTTTAGAAGTCTACGTTATCATATGGTAAATAATTGTAACATAAAACGTAATAACTCATCAGCTGTATCTTCCCGAAGATGTAGGCAGATTAATAATAGTGCGTCATTTTAATAGTGAAGTAGGTATCAGTAACCTATCAATAATCACATATGAAGTATAATGTCGTATAAAACGTCAATAAATGCACTAGTTGATAATTAATTCTCTTTAAGAATGACATTATTGATTTGAACAGATGGAGGCTTGGTTCGAACAGTATCCGGAAGCCGGAGCTGGCGCCACGGCTAGGAAAAGAGCATTGGAAACCGTCAAAACCAATATAAAATGGACCGCTGCCAACCATCCCAGCGTGGCCGAATGGCTGGAGAAGATCAAACCACACTAATTATTTGTATTCTATAACAATATATTCTTCAGTTATGTGTATGTATATCGCGTTTAAAACATGCCTTCATTTTTGTATGGTAATAATAATTTTTGTGCCGCACCTTTTTTGTAGACGTACAACAAAGTACTTAATATATGAATAAGTTAAAATCAGGCTACCAAACAATGTTTGGTTTCATGAAAAATTTCTAGTTCGTAAATATACACCGACTGGGAACATTGCTGATCTGTTCGCTAACATTTACGCGCTAACTGTATGTACAATTTCTACGTTTATCTCACAGAAGTGCATAAATTTATAATATATAACATATTTGGGTTTAAAATTCGCCTTATTAATATTCTTCTCATTAGTTATATGTTTTTAGTTTTGTAGTGTCTGGTTGGTTCTCATGGTTTCTTTTGTTATTCTTTTGAACAGTGAAAATGTATCAAGAGCGTACCAAAGATGCAGATTAGGTTAAGATTTAGTATTAAGTACTTATGCATTGTTTATACACGTTACCGACAATTTCAAAACATAATAACTATACAACTCATAGTTATATTAATGTATAATATGATATAAACTGATTCGTTGATTTATTTCCGCTGACCGTAACATCAGATGACGAATATATGATATTGTTAATGTTAAGAGTTGTACTGTAACATTTACCAAATAGGTATGTGTATGGAAATAAAAATGGAAAAAAATTATGACTTCTTTTTTATTATTTTATATGTAACCCCTGTAATTGCCGAAGGGGTACGCAGATAAGTGTACGACACGCCCACGTCTCACCAAACCACGTTTTAAAAGAAAGAATTGCGTAGGAAAACGTTTAAGGATATAGTACCATGTCCCCGGTGAAGTACGATTTAGCAATTTTACCATGTAAATATTATAAGGAAAAACTAAGAAGAGATAAGCCGTGCACGTTTTCCCCCTTGATGTTTTCAAATTCATCTACAGAGGGCGAACTAAATTTTTTTTGAATCTTTCTGTTCTTAAATTAAAATTGAGGTAATTTAGTGCCTACCACAAGTCTTCGTCATCACCTCTGTTGACTGGAAGAAAATGCCGATTGGCATTAAGTCCGCCCTTTGTTAATAACAATAAAGAATAAAATAAATAAATAAATTTACCCGACTTCACAAAGTAAAAGGGGGTCTGCCAGGGATTCAAAGTTTAGTCGGTTCGCTGAGATATAGGTATTAGTAATCACGGAATATCTTGAAACATCTTTATATTCTAATTGCTTCTTAATTTCGATTTACTCCGAAATATTAAATATTGGTAAGGCCAGAAAAGAAACCCTGTTCCTTTATTTGTGAATGCATGTGATTATAACGTGCAAAATAACTTTGCATAAAATACACGAGTAAAACATATGGTGAATTATATTACATTTTCAAACTACGTAATAAAACTATTATTTAATGTGAAATTTAATTATATTTATAATAGCAATGTGCGTTTTGTGACAATAGATGGCGCTGATATTTATTTGTCCGATTTCTGCCGTATCAGGGCGTAGTAGCTATAAGCGGTACGTATAATCTGGAATTCACAAAAAATCACATATTTTAAATGTAATACATACAAAATTTGATCAACTAGTCCGGTTTTATCCCGGGAAACAGGCTGAAAATATACAATGTACGTACCTAAATATTTAACATGCACTCTGTAGGTCGCCGTGAAAGCGAATTTCTTAGTGCTTTAAATTTGAAAGAACACAATACTCTTTTGTTTTTTTTTATGTTTAGAGAAATGTAAAAGAGATAGCAGTTATAACTAATCGCTATGGGCGTTTGTAATTACTTATCAAGTTATGTTTTCGGTATACAGAATTATTTGCGTGACAATAAATATACCTACAACTTATTTTTAAACTCAATACTCACGCACACATTTCAAGAATAGCTAAAAAATCTTTGAGCTTAAGTATCAAAGGCCAGAGTTTATTACAAATATGAATAGATTTAAGTGCTACACACGAATAGTTTTTAGTTGTAGGTACGATATATGTAGAGAAATCTCTCACTAAAATAAACGCTGGCAAATTCAAGGTATGGAACGGTCCGGCCAGAAGACGGCAACGTCGCGTTACGCCCATGCAGAGGAGAGCGACTTCAACGCAGACACGAGGACTCAGGCACCACCATGAGGATGCAAACGGACCCTCTCCAAATCCAATTGCACTCTAAAATATACTTCAA
Organism: Parelbella ahira ahira; assembly: GCA_018244795.1. NCBI lineage: Eukaryota > Metazoa > Arthropoda > Insecta > Lepidoptera > Hesperiidae > Parelbella > Parelbella ahira. The sequence continues at coordinate 3,722 of DWME01009858.1, read as the reverse complement.
CATTAGCAATACACGAGTGATCATTTCACCATGTTACGGATGAAGATTTTCTACAGCGAAAAACAGAATTAAATTCAAATAATAAAACAAATTAGAGAAATCATACAATCAGTGCTATTGGATAGGCCTATGTCCAGCAGTGGACAGGAGTAGGCTAATGTTGAAGATGATGAATAAAAACAAAATTATTGCCTCATGTTATCTATTATGATATTATCTACTGTTTTGTTTATTTTAGCTGGTTTGTTTTATGACTACCAAAGATAGGTAGCTTTTTCGCGTCAAAGATGATTAAAAATGTAATACAATTGATGTCACTAGTTGATTGACAGTTATATGCATATCAGATTAGATAGTGCACTTACCCTAAGAAATGACAGTCATCGATGAGGTCAGTAATGTTACAGTTGAGGTCAAGAAAATATGCTGACTGATATTCATACCATTCAGCTATTTATATACACAATGACTAACATTGAGATCTCCCTGAATATGTACAATTTGGTAAAATTTAATGAAGGTGGTAGCGCTGACGAAGACTAAGGCGTCTAACCTGTTAGTGAAAATGCGAAATATGATCAAAACTTCTAAAACCTATAACTTAAATAGATTTAAGATGCTTTCCTTGTACTGCCACACAGCTGTAATCACTTGTGATAGTTACGTCTAATAAAAGGCGTCAGTGCTGCCACCTAGCCGATAAAATTTCCGACTAGGCGACGGCGCTGTGATTCGATATGTAAATAAGAATATCATGCCACTACCCACATTAAACAACGCTCAAGTGACGCTCATTGTTGCAGCACAGTTTACATTTGTTATAATAATAAATAATACATAAATGTACAGTCTCGTTGGTCCAGTGGTAGCAAGCGCGACTGCGGTTCGAGAGGTACTGGGTTCGATTCCCTAGTCTTGCACTATCAGATATTTCTAAAATCTTTCTAGATTGTAAGTACTAGCAGATGGCAACAACTCGCTCACTCTTTATTCCATGGACTCAACCCCTATTACACTCGCTAAAAATATAATTGATGGCATACCTATTAGTAAGCTGTTTCTACAAATTAAAGTCAATATTTGACTTAGAAAACTCACTCGATATCGAATGAAAACAATTATTACCATACTAGTAGGGTGGAGCTTTTAACAGTAATGGATTGGTGTGGTTAAGGGACTGGGACAATCTGAAATTATTTATCTTTCCTCGTTAAATTGGATAGATTTATTGGAATTACAAAACATCTACAGTTTCATCGTCAGCCTCTAGATGTCCACTGCTGGAGGTAGACCTCCGCTAATCGGCGCCGCTCCTTCCGGAAGCGGGCCTTCTGAATCCAGCCGCTTTTCGCTGTCTTTTTCAGGTCGTTAGAGCATCTGGTAGGAGGGCGACCCACGCTCCATTTACTGCGACGTGGTCGCCATTCGATGACTTTTCTTCTTCGTCGGTTGTCAGTCACTCGAGCGATATTGCCACTTCAGCTTGATAACTTTGAGAGCTACGTTCGTGAAATTGGTTTTTCTACAGATTTCACCGTATCGGATTTTGTCACATAGAGAAATTCCGAGCATTGCTTTCTCCATAGCTCATTGAGTGACTTTGAAATTGTATATGAGGTCCACAATAAAGCACCACGTCTGGGCACCGTACGTCATCACTGGTCACACATTGGTCGAATATTTTCGACTTCAGGCACTGAGGTATGCCGGACGACAAGATAGTTCGTAATTAACATCAAGTTTACCTACTAGCAAATAAAATTTACATGTATGTTTATCTTTACATAAATTGGCTTCATTTGGCTGTTGATTTAAATATAATTATCATTGTGTTGTGCAAACCTTTAATTTAACGACTTTAAAGTTAAATAGGTAGGTAGGTTTAATTATTTATTATTATGTGTTCGCGTTTAGTTGATGTGCATTTTTAAATAAATGTAAGTATATTCCAAAGCGATGGCTACCTATTTTTAATTATTTATTATGTTTCATTAATTTATTTATTTTACGCGCTCCACGCATTTTCTCATGACATTATTATTTAAGAGTATATTATTTTGAATTAATTTTATAAGTCCAATTGTATCCATGCGTATTGGAAACGATTAAATAATTCTATCATTTACAATAAGCAAATTATAACAACTTAACCCTGGGTAATTTTTGTTAAATAGGAGAGAAAAGGGTCGTTTAAAAACTACACTTCCTCGGGTGCTATTTAAGATGGACTGTAATACTACATTTGAAACTTTTAAACGTGTGTTATAACATTACCTAGTGGCCGAATGGAACATTAATCATCTTTAACCTTCACACGTCTTTTAGTTAACACAAGATAGATGATCACATCCAATCGAATACACTAGGTCATTTAGGTCTATTTTAGTGCTCATAAACGAGTTTATTCTAGACTTTTCTGTAATCAAAATGTTATGTGTGTCGTTCGGCGTAACTAGTGTCAGTTAAAAAATTTATTGTATTGCACAAGTTACAAATACATTCCTATGTTTTAGTGAAGTTCAGTGCATGGATGCTAAAAACTTGTTGTAAGTGATTAAATTCATTTATTGGTATGTTTAATTCGTATCTGTATTTAAATTCTCGTAGTCACTAATGGGTAATTAAAAGTTTCATAACAATCAAAGGTTGTGAATCATCTAGTTGGGGAACAAAAATATGAAATTATTTATTAGATACAATATTAGTTTACAAATGTACTTGTAGCTATTGATTAGGATTGTGTTTTAAAATTGGAGAAGCATACTGTGAAGTGAAGCCTACAATAGTCTGAATTATTTCTTCTGTGTTCTTGAAAACGTACCAGATGGCCCATATCCTAACACGTGCTTGTTCTAATATTTCACTTTTTATACCAACATCAAAACCTGCCTATACGTAAGTATAATCTCTCAAGTAACATACTAGATGGCCCTTCTTGCTAAATAAACAGTGGACTGTTTTGATTCTAGTTGTATATAGACTGATCATATGTAGGAGTCGTGATTAATAGATATTACATACCTCATTGATCACAGCGTCTCCATAGTTGCAGAACAAGAACAATTGTATGAGCGTGCCTGCCATGTATTGCAGTAGCGTGAACAGTTGTGTGGCACTTAACTGTTTCTGAAATTTAAATTATATTAATCTTAACATTTACTCTATAACTATAAGAATACACGTCTTAAACTAAATAATAATTCAAACGATAATTTATATTTGGAAGCACTATAATCGTAAAGTTACGTTCACTTGTCTGTTTCTGTTCACTTTATCTGTTTTTCGTGTGGAATGTAACAAGGAAGGGACGCGAGTTCGTACGTGTATTTAAAGTGACATGGGTGGTTTCCGGAAAAACTTCGCTTCCTAAGGCCGTTTACACGCTGCCTTGGCGCAAGGGGGACGCTGTAGATGTGAGCGCAGGCGTTCCGTATAAAGAGGCGTTGTGTGTTGTGCAGTGTATGGTATCAATACAAGCTGAGTAATTCAGTAGGTAAATAGTATTTTGCTTTCGACGGTGAATAATGTTCTACGCACTGTCGCTGGGAGCAGGACAGTGTGAGAACCGTTTAATACCCAGTAACTCCAGTAAGTACATATTCTCAGCAGGTATATAGACCAGAATTTTAAAGGAAGTTTATAATTGCAATTATAAACTTATTTTATTCATTGCGTTTATGGTTCTTTAATACGAGATGGATTGGACTGCGTTAATAATATTT
>DWME01009857.1:0-10617 GCA_018244795.1 Parelbella ahira ahira | reverse complement strand
TTACCTACTATGTAATAACTGTCATACTATCAATATACTAAAAAATAAAAAATATATAATAGTCTACCCTTTTATCATTACACTGTTGGAATATGGGTCTCCTCTCATATTGAGAGGGTTAGGCCCATAGTCAGCCACCCTGGCCAATTGCGGGTTGGACTTCACACACCTCGGACTTCACACACCTTAGAATTTTTTTTTTGGAAATTCTAAAGTGTTCAGGATTTCTCATGTTATTTTCCTTTCAATTGCATTTGTAATTCCTTTTTTTTAATTATTAAACAATCCACTCTTTCTCCCATTTTTCCTACAAACTAACCATCTCGGATTATCCCTTTACTCATTTTTACACAAACATTCTCTTACACACAGCAACTTTCTTACATCTGCATTATGAACATCACCCAAAATACGTTTTCTCACCTCCACTAAATAAAAATAAAATCAATAGCTTAAGTTGAATGTTATTATATCGTCACGGCTGTATGAATTCTCACGTGAACTCGACAACGGACGGTCGGGTGACCGATATTCAATCTGTGCATAATTTTCAATTTGCCCCACGTCACTCTTTCCGACGAGAACTGCCCACACGTATTGAGCTGTCACTAACCGCTCACACTGTGTTGTAGTTGTATTAAAATAGTTCTGGCTTACAGGGCATATTCCTACACATTGTTTTTTTAATTTGTAACCTAGTGGCTTAAAATTCAGCCTGCTACTCCGGGAGTCGTGGGTGTAAGTCTAGGTAAGAATAAAGTTTCATATGAATTAGTTATTCTTCGTGAGTGTTTTATTCCTCCCAAACGTGTGCAACATCTTTAGATACCTAAATAAAAACATAATCCTCATTCTCCCATTAACAGAGCGAGTGAATGTCATAGCCGATAAGCGCAAGCGTCGGAACTACGCCACTGGGAACAGATCCGGCGTCGCGCTCTTATCCGCACCATCTCGCCCGTAACAAGGGCAACCGAATGGTTGATACACAGATATCACCACTCATGGGCCCTACATATAGGGCTGTCTGGATAATAAAATCTTAACAGAGTTAAGGTTACCGATATGTGCCTGTAAACACTATAATTTCATTAACTCGAGAATAATATATTGTGACAGTTGGAGTATAATTATAATTATTAAATTAGCTTTTCTATGTAGAATTTTTCAATAATGTATAAACAATTTAAGTACTCACTCAAAACAACAGAGCACTTGTTCCAAAGACCCAATTAAGTACCCGGATAAATTGTTATATTAATCGCGTTAGTTCGTTTATTGCAATAAGGTTACTTTATTAAATAGAAAAAATATTGTTTTAAAAATATTATTGTACACTTTGTGGATAAGATACGATAATTTTAAATGAAGCAAAGCTCAAATGTTACTAATTCAATATCGCTTGACACGGAAGTACCTAAAAGGGTTGCCTCAAAATATTCATCAACAAGAGGAATCAAACGGCAAATACCAGACAAAGTTATTCTTCCGCTTACTTTTGCGGTACCAAAAATTCCTTTACGTATTTAAAATTACTGAATGTTACGTTAAAATATATTCAATTTTGTTACTAGCACATTTTAATATCTGTTAAAAAATAGTGCATATATTTTCTAGTCTGAATTAATATTACGGCTAAGACATCCCAAGCCTGCTGTTTCTGTTATATAACAACGCAGTTTTATTTTTACTTTTTACACATAACGTCTTGTTTAAAACCGTAATCATCATTGATTGAATTATCGCTCGTTATACGAAATATGAAGTCTAATACTATTTTCATACAATCTCTCATCCCTTAGTATTTGTGGATTTATTAAAACGTGTTTTGAAATAACGTTTGTTTATTCACCAAAAAAAATTACCAAAATCATTATTGTGTTATAAAAATGGAACACATGTACATATATAATTTAGCGTTTATACGTGCATACATATGTATGTATATACATAGTACATATGCGAACATTAGAACTTGAATAACATAATTTCAGGGTAAAAAATTCCTAGAAGAAACATGAAACGGTCTAATGTAGGCAAACCCAGCTATGTAGACTCGCCCAGAAAACGTTATAATAAAGGTATCCAGATGCCCTAACGCGAAGTAGCCCAACTTAAGTACATACATATAAAATATACATATAAAAGGGCTAACCGACACTATTCTCAGCAGCAATGGTGATTTCAAGATCCGTTATAACGTAACAAAGAGTCATTTGAAGGAAACGGTTAAGTCTCTTGTAGTTTTGTATTGATAATTGTCATTCAAAGACTCAATTGAAATTACTTAAATATACTTAGTATGACGAGATAACATCGTGAGTACAGTTAATTCTCTTAAAGTTAATGCACTATTTTTAATGAAGCGCCAGTGAAATTGGAATATAAATGAAATGGTTCCTTGAAATATTCCGGAATGTTCTTAGCTTAAATTTTATTATGTTAGACGTTACATTTGCTTGAATTGTAACTTGGGTCAAATCTGGCGCTAAATATTGAAATAGTGTAGTTTTAAATTTCTAATTTATTAATTGGAAGTTATTACAATAACTCTTAATTTTGTGACAGCTGAATGTAAGTTACTCGTATGACTAAAAATAATTCTTAACGTGAATAAATGTATTAAGCTTTTTTTAGTCTTTCTTGCTAAGTACTTTGTACTAAGTACTCTCTACTCAGCACTTTGTACTAAATTTACTGTCTCGTTGGTCGAGTGGTAGGTAGCAGCTATTAGTAGTGACTTGGAGTCTGGATCTGTGCCCGGTGTATGCAAATAGGCTCACAACATATTCCATGGGATCTAAACGTAACTGGTGAAACGTGGGAGTGTACTACACTCCTCTGCCTACCCCTTGGGGGGTTACAGGCGTGATGTTACATTTGTATTTACTTTGTAATAAGTACCAACTTTGTACTAAGAATATACCCGTTAAAATCTGTCCTTTTTGCCTTTGCCGCGGTCGGGCATTATTTTGTTCTCTTTTCCTTTCTCAGTATTAATCTCAAGAAAAATTGCAGTGGACAAAAAATGTTTTATCTAATACATTAGCAAACGAGTCATCTACTTTTAACAATTACATCAAATTAGTGGAACAATTCGGGCCATTCACCGAAATAATTAGAGAATATGGTAATTTAATTACCGAGTGATCTTGGAGCCTTAAACTGTGTCCGTAAATTGTGTCCATAATGACAGGGTATTATGGTTGTCTTGAAATATGCGTTTAAAGCGACATTTGCTTGGGGGAAAATAATGGCAAATACCCCCATGTCTGGCTGTCAAATTCTCACTTCTGATTATTTCAGTTCAGTCAAAAATGAACGTTTTGTGGAGTATAATCGCACACCATTAAAATGAATTGTAGGACGCTTAGTGTTAATGGTGTGCGGGAAGGAATTAATGCTTGGAAATCGAATTGAAGATTAACATTTAAGTGGGAATGAATCAGTAACGAGATTACAACTATAATTAACTATGAGATTCATGAGGCTATGTCACGAGTTTTTTATAAAACTCTCATTTAATACTTTAATGTGGTCGAAGCTGTCATAGGATAGCTTTGACCACATAGGGTACATTGACATTTCATGGTCTTACCATATTTTGTTTTCGGTCTTTATTTTATAAGCAAAACATTTATATATCTTAATTAAAATATTATCGTATTAAGGAATGGTCACCGTTATCTAACGATGTGCTAAGAACAATAAAGTGTACTAAAAATATAATTTTGTACAATATTTTTGGCGCTTAAACAATTGGTAACAAACTGATCAAATGCGAATTTGTCGGCTTCCCATACTTTAAAGAATATTATAGAGAACTCTAAGAAGCGCAGGCTACCTCACAATATTTTCCCCCAACTTTATAGCGAGTATCTAATAGTGAATTCTCAACAACCTTCGGCAAAGTTTAGGAAATAGTTTCGGTGTAACGCTTTCGTAGCTTTAGAGAAACAAATACCTATGTTCTTTTGTGAATAGGAAGTAATTCAAATAAAAACTCTTCTTGAAAGTTTTTAATAAATACCTACTCGTAAATGTTAACGCGGTACGTGTTATTAGGTATGTATATGTTATTAACAAGATCACTCAGTTTAATTGTTAAAGCAATTAAGACGAATTGAGGTGAAACAATCTCATCCATCCAGAATATCTGTTCCTCCGCTCATTCTAGTTCAATTTAGTTCAGTTTAGCTCATACGGAATCCGAATTTAAAGCTTCTAATCCGCCAGTAAAGCAACATAAAATGTAAGAATATTCCCAACTATGATTATTCGCAAATAGCGATCTGTTATTTATTCCAGTCTCGTGATTTATAGAGCGTTCAATTTTATTCTCTCTCACCCCTCTGATTGCCTTGTTGTTTTTTACGTGCCGGTTATTAAAAGCCCTGTTTACGTACGTTGTCGATGCAGAAAAATGTATGAATTGCTTCGTTATATATTCAGCCAGAAACGATAACACATATTTATCATGTAGAGCGAAATATTCGAAATCAGTTCCAGAATTTCACTCCATCTCAGATCACGAATTTAAGGTTGGAAGTGGTATTTTTGTGTAATATGTTTATGACCAAAATAGCCTGTGTCTATTAACAATTATTTTTAATATTTATGTATTGCGTTACTTATACTGGTTTGTTTGTTTTGTAAATTTTTAAAAAACGTTAACGGCCTTAAAAGAAATAGGGCAACAACGGGCGGAGCAACTGAAAAACATTCAAAAAGTTCAACACAACACGGATGCTAAGTGGGGTCTAATTAGCTACTTAGGATTCGTTATGCAATATGGCTAAGGTGCGTTTATAAAGATTCAGATTATGATCACATTCGTTTGAGTTCTATGTCGAATGAACATGGCAACGGAATATAAAAATAAAAATGACTATAAAGAAAAAAGTGTATACTTACATATTATATCGTAGTGCTAGGAAAATAAATGTATAAATTAACATGTACCCCAAATTTATTATTCAGATGTCACACCAGTACGGGAAACCAATCTTTAGAACTTGGGACATCTGAAGTACGTAACTCCTCGCTGGTCCAATATAAATTGTCGGACATTTCCATTGACTTACTGTTAATGCATAGTATATGAATTTTGGTACATTCTTTTAGCACTTGTTATAAAATATTTGTGATGTGGCTTGTTATTCAAATATTTAATATTAATTGTACTCGTAGGTATATCAACAAAATATTTTTGTGTTTCTAAGGTTAGAATACGATTCGTTTCGTTTCGTCTATCGTTTCGAACCAATTTATTTGCACCCAACGATAAGGGTTCTAAGTCCCCAATCAAGCATCATATACAGCGTAGATGATATAGAATAAGGGTAATTTCCCTCCAAATGAAGGTGTCTGGCTCACGTCCCTGATTGGAAAGGTTCAGTATAAGACGCTTTGACATTATTAATTAACTATGACAAAACCGACCGATGCTTTATATGAAAATATGGACTTATTTATATCATCATGCCAGGTCACTTACAGGGTAGATAGAGAGCACAGAGTACTTACTAAATATATCTATTTTAAACTAATGATGTGTTTCTTGTTCACTCATCACTTCATATACCTACGTTCGTTTCAGAGATTTATAATCTGACTCCCTCGTCAGCCAGTGTTTGCCCTATTTGCACAAATTAAGTGAGTCTTGGTCTTCCTCGACATTTTCTACCATCGACGTTCGCATTATATGAAAATAATTTCAAATTTTTATGGGAAATTACACGAAGTTGCTAGTGTTGTTTACATAGCTAAATCCTTTATTTCACTCAATATTATCAAGTCAATATTATTAATAATCTTTTATTCGACAAATTTTCTTATTACACGAACAAAACTGGTTTTTTAACTATAATTTTATCAATTTGCTTACGCTATAGAGACATCACTAAGCAACACACCATATCTGCGTTTGCTATCATTTAATTTTAATTAAATTGTTCAGCGATAATATATTAACTAAAATATAACACCACCATCTTTTGTTTCTCCATAAATTGTAGGGCAGAATCTTGGTTGCTTGCAATAAAAGTCACTTAAGAGGAATTCTCTCTCTAAATTAAGGTGGAGCCTACAGCTAAGATTGAAGAGGGTCTCATTGTGAGATGTGGCTGAGGCGCCATTAATTAATTCTGCATTCTGTTGTAATGTTGTAACGTGGACTAGATGTAACTTGTGCTATTTGAGGGATATGTAAAAAATAGTCACTAATGTTACGTAAAATTTATTTTTTAATAACGTTTATTTGTCTATAATCATCTCTTTTAAGTAAATATAAGCTCTACCTTACGCTGCCATGTACCCTACTTAGTGTAAACTCGATAACCATGTAAAACAAAGATTATACTTTGCGTAACACTGATGTAGAGTGCATTTCTTGGAGATGTTTCCCCAGCACATGTTCGTATTGGTGAATACTAAGTCCTTTGACCACGTATTAGGTTTTCCGATAACTCTTCGGGGAAATACCGGCGTGACATCATATTGTTATGCTTTCTTCGTAAATCGTTAAAACGGGTATCATAACTTGTCTTCTGTGGTCTTGTGGTCCGGGATTTGACATAACACCGCCCTGAGAGTGATCTGCGGAGGACCGCGTGTTGTGGCACACCGTGGGAAAAGACTATATCCAGCAATGGAACGGTAAAGGCTGATGTGATGGTATTCTGGGAGTGGAGGTGGAGATGGAGCTAATTATAGTTAATGAACAGCGGCTTTTCAGTCAATAAAGAAAATCATGTCTAACTTCTCTCGCTATTAAATCTCTCTAAGCTCTTACTGTACACTATCTCCTAGCGCACCTATGAATAAAAAGAATAAATTTATCAATATATTGTAACTTTTAAAAAATATTAAAACCAATTCATCACAAAGATAATTTCGTAACAAATATTCAAAACAAAATAATGGAGTAATGTAATAGTAACAAGTGACAGTTTAAGAGCCACATCTATTATTTCTATATCAACGTTATCACCCTTCGGCGGGGACCAAACAGTAACTTAATTTAATTATTAACAAATCAACTGAGCTTATCACGTGGAGCTTGTTTTGTGTGACTATCGTCTGGCTCATAATTGCTTAGATAGGTGAAATCGGCTTTTGTAAAGTAGATGAATGAGAAATAGCCTTACCTTACTTGAGTGGAATCACTACATATAACGTAAACAAAAAAGTAGCAAAGCATTCAGTACTTAAGACCACATGGTTACCATTAACTTTTGACAGAGCGAAGGAAAAATTCCAATAGCACCCGACCCAGGATTTGAACCCAGGACCTGCTGATCGGCAGTCGCGCTTGCAACCGCTAGACCAACGAGTCAATCAACGTGCCAATTACAGTATTACTGTACATTTTAGATAGACAGACAGAGAGAGAGGTAGAGAGAGAGAAAAGAAATAACGAAAGCTTTGTATAAGGCTATGGCATTGTGTAAAAGTTCGCCGCTCTTAGCATTGGAAATTCTTGTATCTATTTTTGGGTTTTCACGAAACTCCGCTGGATGGTAATCACTGTCTAACAATCAGGCGTAGTAGTGCGGTGCTCTGGTGGAAAAATATCGACATCTACGATTTCAAACATTACCGACATAATACCAAAACATCTAGAGCAATATGAAAATTTAACTATTAACCCACATAAACTACTTTTTGGATATGGTAGATAATGAATTGTGTTAAATTCAATTTTACATTAAATCTTTAAATTGAGTATTAGAAATCTTTTTAGTCCCCCGCCATGAAATAGATGTTGAACCGAATGCCATACACCAGGTATACATATAGATTTCGAGATATTATTAGGAATTTCAGGTCAGAAATATCCGACAGTATGTACCCAAGCCGGGGGTGGACTTCTCGATTGATGGACGCTTGCAACGACTGTGCAACTGTGTACAGTGCGTCTTGACTTCGCGATTAGAATGTCAGGAATTTGTATAAAATAAATAAAATAATTTAGTCTAGTCCAAGCGACGTAACTGTCAAAAAATTATGTTAAGCATATAGGGTATGTAGTTCGACATTAAAAATTTTGCACATTTAATTTGATATTTATTGTGTTTATCGTTAGTTATGTCACAACTCTGTCTCGTCACAGCCTTCGCCAGTTAGTATTCGGTTTGCTAATGTACTATGTAGTTGTACTTTGTCAAGGTTTAACCTTCAGATTTCGTTTGCAACCCAAATGCAATATGCATTTCTGTGACATTCGGAATAATTTGCTACAGGAATTTTAAAGTTCATTGTTAATGTTTTCATCCAGTTATTTTATATAACAGTGTATATGTATAGTAGGTACTATTTAAATGAGAAACAAAAGAAATACTATTAAATAGGTAGAAATAACATTTCGCTTTGTGTTTATATTTTAAGGTTACGGTGAACGATTTAAAATATATTTAATACAAGCACATCTAACCTCACATACATAAATAAAAAGAAACTGAGTTATCATGTGCTAGGGTTTCACGTACCATGAAAACGCCTAGTTAAAATTCATGAGCAAAAATTGTTGAATTCACGAGTTTCGTAATATTAAGCATTAGACAGGCGCTCGTAAGAGTTTAAAACTTCGTAGCGTAAACCCACCTCATTTTATGTAGGTAATGCCACCGTGGAACATCGTAATGAACCTTAATAATGTAATGTTTTTAATGCTAGCGGCTGTTAATCTGCGTGTGAATTCATTTACGCCTTATGGGATCATAAACACCGATATTTGCGTGTTTGGAGTAAACTTAGCTAATATTCTTGGTGATTACTATTGGCGCAACGTTAACATGAATTGTATCGTAACGTTCGTGCCCTATGTGACTTATTACTGTTATAATTTTTATTATTTCCCACTTTTTATATCAAATAAAAAATTTTCAACGCTGGTGCCTTGAATTACAACATTTTAAAAGGTGACTTAAGTAAATACATACAATGAAATGATAGAGGTATTTCGTTGAGCGCGCATCACGCAAAAAGTACTGGATATATTTTTAATTTTTTTATATTATGTTTTAGTTGTATTTTTTATATTATGTATTTTATATTATGTATTATATTGTTGTTTATGTAAAGCAGTTAAAGTATTAAGGAACGAAGAGTAATTTTTAGTCATTGTTAAGATTAGAAAAGCATTTTTTGGCTTTAATATTGTTTTTTTGGTTTCTTCTCCGTATATAAAATATCTATATGGTTAATAATATAAGCAACGCAGAAAAAGTCGCGGATATCAACTAGTCCGTAATAATTCAGATCGAATTAAAGTCGCAGCTGAGGTCGAATGATATCTCCAGAATATACGTACCTACCACCATTTTTTCATTGTAGGTAGTAGGTATCAAAATTATTTACAATGATAATGTCGAAAGAAAATATACCGGCACTATGAACTTACCGGCATCACTTTCAACGAAGAAAATATCTCTTTAAAATTCATGAGGGAAAATTGTCGAGTTCGCGGGTTGAGTGATACTTATTAGATTTAACATTGCCGCTGCGGGTAACGGATATATATCTATACCTACACTGCGGCTATATCTGCACCTCGGAGCCAACCAAGCGAGATACTGCTGAATTACCGGCAGATGAACGTGCGTCACAGTTTCAATCAATATTGAAGTTATTAAGACTGACTGCCTCGTTAGTATAGAGTTGCGATCGTGACTACTGAACGAGATAGCCAGGGTTCGATATCCAGGTCTGACTTTGATCTGAGTCTGATTGGAGTTCTCTGACTCGAATTGTACCAGAAATAAATAGTAAATTGTTCTCCTTCATATGTAATTATTAAATAGCAGACTGCCGTAGAGCATAATCTATCAGCTGCTGTGGTATGGATTTTAAAGGTAGAGACAATTATATACATATTACCGTGTGACATTTGTTTTCAAATCATTCGAGACTTCAACATACTACAGTTTTTGAGACAAATCATGAACAAAATAAAATCGAGTACTTTTTCATGGATGAAAATACACTAAAATTTTTGCTTCGACCAGTGAAGTTCTTTTAAACGTTAGATTTATCTAAAAGCGTTATCTCGTAATGCTCTATGTTCCCGCACTATAGATCCGCAAGAGCTAGAACTTATTTTGAGCAGTGCTTAAAGTACGAAAAGCAACGATGCGATCTATTTTAATTTTAAAATTATAGATACACGGAGATACATGCACATGTATACAAGTACCTACAGCATACTTACATTAAGCTTATTCACTCAGAATATTTCCTGAGCGCCTTTGAGAGCTAGGAGCTTCTATGTAAAAATATGCTTTCAAAGTGAACACCGTCTGAGTAGCTTTTCTAAATCTAGATTTTTGAGTGCCCTAGATTAACCGCTTACTTTGATACTAGGATTTTAACTCTTTTATGCAAGCGCATATTTCGTTACATTTATTCTACTATCTTCTGTTAATAGCAGTTTACTTAAAGCTTTACATTGTTGTTTAATTTAAAATGTTAAAAATCATAGATCTTTTTTATATTCATACACTTATCTTATAAATGTTATTTTATATAGTGTAATTATCGAAGGCAGTGATAGCCTAGTGGTTAAGAATTCAGCCTCTCACTCCGGGGGTCCTGGGTTCAAATCCATGGCGCGCACCT
>DWME01009856.1:0-10617 GCA_018244795.1 Parelbella ahira ahira | reverse complement strand
CTTTATAGAAACACTCGTAAATATTAGTGTTAAAGATGTAGTAATTTATTTATAAATCCTTGTTTATTACAGACGTGGATGAGAAAGCTTTACTATCATTACAGTGGAAGAAAAATAAACTTAGATCTCAATTGAAAGTGAATACGGGCGATTGGGTGCGCGGGCGCATGTGGGCGGTGCGGCGCGAGCTATGTACATCGCGTATCATGTCTGTCGGCCACTCAATTACACCCAGCTGTAATAGGGCATTTAACTGTCAATTATCAGTGACCGGCCGTTCGCTGATAACTCACGATGCCATGTAGGCGCCCGCTTGGTGTTCTGATTCGACTTCATTATGAAATTGTCGCGATACCTATGGGCAGTTTGTCCCTTTTTTACGATGTTATAATCTTGTTATTGGCTATTAATAAGTCAATTGCGGCATAAGAAAAGATTAATAGAATGACTTATCTGATATTTAAATCTGCTTAACACTTTTTGATCACTATTGAGCGTCGTAACTGGAATAGAATTTACGTAGTATCGATTGCCACGTGCGGTCCATTGATCGTCGAGATGGCGGAGAGCGGGGGCAGGTCCATTCATATTGCGCACGCGCATCGATCGCGACCTCAGCCTCGCCGCAACCACGTGTTTCAGATTACTCGTGTCATACTCATAAATAATAGCGTCTCCACTTCGTGTCGTTGAACTTTCCAGAATGCATTGCTACGACAATATTTTAAGAGGTCACACATTATTAATCACCCGTTATAGATAATCCCGTAATGTGCTGACCATAATTTGCACATCTACAACATCGTTTATTTAATATACAAAAAATATTAAACGTATATTTTCTATTCAGTTAAGAAACATTGTGATAATTACAAGTATGATTTAATTATCTAATACATAGAAACAAGTGTCCCAAACCAAAGTCTGTCTACTGGCACGATAATTCGGAACAGGTAGGTACATATTTGCCTTAAAAACTAATATAAAACTCACGCCCACTCAGGGCATAGCCAATAAGGATTTGTACAAGTTGAATACTGTACGAAGTTATCCGACCGATTAGGTAATAATGCAAACAAGTATATACATAGATAAAGAATTAGGCAAGCGCTAATATTTGTGGACACCTACATCCGCCAACCTGTCGCATGCCGAGCGGTCAAAAGACTCACGAATAGAAACACCATTAATGCCTAAAGAGCGTAGGATTTTAGTCTTTTCTGGTAGTCACCAAAATGACATTTTTATCGATAGATTATTAGGTGACCTCGGATGATATAAAAAGTAAGAATTTAAAAAGTGTGTAAGGGTATCCATAAATTTTATTATGATCATTGGAAATTTTCCTATTATATTGCTCCGACGTGGTTACTCTATTCGTAATATTCACAAACGAGTAAATATGCTCCCACGAACATTTCACCTGCAGTTCGCAATGAAGCACATATAATAAGAAGAAGGCCACACAAATAATTGGCTGCCTACAGAGCCATCAGTTGATTAAACAATGCAAAAACTTGGAACAAGCTGCTAATTGGAGCCACTTAATTCGAATTCAGTGGATTCCGAACCCTGGAAAACGTTTTGATGGCATTGAACATGTGATTTTTAAGCGCATAAATAAAAACTTAACATTTGAAACAAACTTGTTTTGCTATCGAAACAAAGTTACCAACATGATCAATAAAAGTTGAAAGTATAAAGGGCAGATTTTAACAAGCCAGGCATATACACGTACATATAATCGTGTCGAGTCGAAGAAACCAGAAAGATTACGTCGCCATTACGCTATTGCGTATAGCAGCCGAACAGAAACATGTACCTGCATACCAAGATATCTAGCATATTTACGTAAATACATAAAAGGACATCAACAGTTCCGCCTCGTGTGTATGTGCAATATGCAATTATGCAAATTGCCGTGGAGCCTCGTAGTGCCAGTAATGGACAATGCACGCAAATAAAATGCAAAAGGTTAAGTATTCACTTCTTGCAGTTGAAAGTGCGGTTATGAACAACATTACAATATTTTATGCACAAGATAAGTATTAGGAACGACTGTTATCCTGATGGAGAATCGCTCGTAGCAAACGGATAGTAACAACATTGCTCAACTAATGAAATTTTTGAAAGGAATGAGTAATTTAACTTTTAGTTACCTCCGGGAACATTTTCATTTTCCTTTGAAGCTTTACGCTTTTACACAAATACGTTGCAAATACAATAAACATTTTTATTCACAACACTTCTGCTGGAATGTGTACGATTTGGCTCAGCATCAGAATTTTATGCTGCGGTTGATGGCGCTTCTCTCGTCACGTATGCCTCGCGATCGGCATGCGGGAGGAGTTCACGGTGACGTCTTCGCCATTATAAATTGTTTAGGACCTCCGTCAGAAATCACAAACCGAGTAATAACTACAAATGATGAACAAAATCTCATTTAGATCACATTCGTTATATATTTTAATAACACGGCAACTATAATACAGTTCGC
Organism: Parelbella ahira ahira; assembly: GCA_018244795.1. Lineage (NCBI taxonomy): Eukaryota > Metazoa > Arthropoda > Insecta > Lepidoptera > Hesperiidae > Parelbella > Parelbella ahira. The sequence goes on along the minus strand of DWME01009856.1, from coordinate 8,120 downwards.
ACATTTCTAAGACTATTACTAACGACAGCCTTCCCTGTTACTATAAGCAGAACAAAGAGTTTTTTAAAATCTTTTTTGGTACAAATTGCGAACGAGTGGAACTCTCTGCCTGCGTCCGTCTTTCCCGAATCGTACAACCTGGAACTGTTCAAAAAAAGAGTGAATAGGCATTTTCTAGGCAAGCCTGCTACATCTTAGGCCGCATCTCGCTTTCCATGAGGTGGGATTGCGGCCAAACGCGAGCCTATTTCTACATAAAAAAAAACATTGGTCGGTCGGTTATCATTTGATGGATCTCAAAATATTTTTATATGTTTATGTATTAAGGTTAAACATTAAATTTTAAAAACACAGCTTTAAATAGTTCAACAAAAATTCCCAACAACAAACCATAAATTACGTATCGACACTTGCCTTGAAACCCATAGATAAAGCGTAGGTATATAGTCTAGAAATAGAAGATTTATTACGTTACATATAAATTCATGGGGCGTTTTGCTTTCAATGTGCTAATACAAATACGCAAACAGAATCCGAATTCCACCAGTGGCATGCAAAAGAATAAGAGCCATCAGACAAGAACCGGGACGAACGACCTCGAGGACTGCGGAATGAATACGAAATGTCCCAAACGGGCGGTCAAGCGACGGTAAGAAATGGAGTAAATCACACGAATGACACGCAACATCACTTATAAATCGCTCGCTCGCTTTGAAACGTACGGGAGTCGTTTAATGCAACACGCAGTAGTCACGACATTGTCGGTCGTAAAGAAATAATTTCGACGCAGCCAAAGTACACACTATAAGATCACGAGTAATAAAATCCATATCGACGAATTGAATTCTTACACGTACTTCCTGTATCGCAGTAGCCGAAATGAAATATTTGGATAGCAATACAAAAATAACAAGACATTGATAAAGCGAAAAGGAGCGGTTGCCATTGACCACGATTCACACAAAATGTCAGAGGTCATCTTTAAACATTTCCTCGTTGTACAAATTCAAGTTTTATACGTATGATTATCTGCTCCGTTCACACAAATGCTGAGACATTCGAAAAGATTTGCACGATTTCGGAACAGAATCTCGTATCGACGTGAGACCTAACCGACGAGTGCGAAACAATGGTCGCACAAAAAATCTCAGATTTCAACACAATACGTACGGCCCTATTGTACTTTTAGCAATTTAATTATTTCGGTGAGAATATAATACAATAAGCTTACTAATTGAAGTTTTACATTCGAGAAGATTTTATCAAATCTCAAACACAGTGCGGCAATCCACAAATAAATATATTGGACATGTTTGATTTTGCGTTTTATTTTAAAAAAATCAGTAACGACAATGAATATGAGCAATGAAATGGACAGAACAATAAGCCGATCTATAATTTTATCTATAATTTTATATTGCCCTATAACAATTAGGTTAGAACGTACTACTACGTAACATTGGGATTTTAAACAAGTGTATGGAAGAACAAATAGGGGCAATCGACTTATGTACGTTACCCACATCTGAATAAACGCGTTCTGTCAAAAACAAACGAAGCCTTCTTAGGAGGGCAAGAAATTGTTAAAAAAAAGGTACCACGGTCCAAAATTCATCCGCGCATCCACATTCCTGGACAAATCTTTATCTCACTGGGCGGTTGAAAGCCCGCTGGCTTGACGGATATCGCTCCAAGGATCTCAGGTCGGCAGACATTCAATTCCTTACTCTGGCTTTCGAGAACTTAACTTGATGTTTTTTTGACCAGTGGCTATAGCTGCGAGAGCGATGTTTATGTATAAGAATGGGGATAAATGGTACAGCAATGAGCTACAGAGATATTTCTTGACTAAATAAATACAATAAGGCTCTGTACCATGTATAACATAACCTTCAATGTATTGTCGTAATGTGCATGTCAAAAAAATCAGAGACTTAATTTAGTTTTAAATATTTTTTTACCACAGATAATAAATAACAATTCAGAACAGCTAAACAGACAACAGACCCACATGATTATTGAACTATTTGCGGAAGCTCAATAACAAATCGGCTTGGGTGGTCTAAACAACTGAGATCATTTCACGTAAAACGATTAAGATGATAATTTAATATACCAGTGAATGTGGAGGTCGGTGTAAATGAATACAAATCGCATGGAGAGGAACATACGTCGTAACACAATATACATGTACATTGCTCGGAATGATGATTACAAATATAAATTAGTGAGTCTCATATTCAGGCCGGCTCGGGTAACGGCGTGCGCTGCAGTTGGAACTAGAGCGTTGCATTCACACACGATAAGTACCGCTCGCTGTTTCGTTGTCTACGCACGGGAACTGATTTATCTTTTTGCAATTCACTTCCGTCGAATTGCGTGTTCATGCAAATGCGGGGACTCACCTTTTGTTCTCTTAATTGGCTCGTATGAACTCCCCTCTATGCGTAGTCTGTATTCACGTTGAGACAGCTGTTGAAACGCTGTAGCAAAATATGTTTTCTACGATATTGCATTTTGCATTGCATTGTGAAGTGCAAAATATGTAATATGTTATAAAGGTTATTAATGAAATTAAAAAGAATGATGCTCTTTAAGATGTTTGTAATTCATTCATATATAGCAAAATCCAGTAATCATCAGACTGGGCATGGAAATCTTTGCTGTGCTTCCTACGATTTCATAACTGTGACGGGTGTGGGTGGACTTTTCCTAGTATTAATAAGACGCATATTATAAGTAGCTTTCCGATAATTAAATTGGCATATAAAAACAATATGATTTTCTCAAAATTATTAGCCACAGTAAAATAGAGACAAGGTCCCCGCTAGCTCTCTATAGAAAATTTCGGACCATCAGTTAAGGGATAATATATTTAAAAACGATACGAAAAGTTCATGCGTCATATTTGAGTGTCAGGTAAGAAGACAATACGACACGTATATCAAAGTACGTAGATAAAAAAATAATTCTCTTCAGTTCTGTGGGAGCGCGTCTAAGAAATAGAGACACATACGTATTTTTCAATCATAAGGGCGATGAAAGTGTAGAAGAAAGTGAAAAAGCTCGTGATAATGTTTATATATACATATATTTGAAGATGCTGATTTCAACCATTCGTCACGGAGAAGTTCCCACGCGCCGCGGAAACTCATACCAGCTCGCCGTCGAACTGCAACTGCACTAACGGGCTGCACCGTGCGTTCCCACGCACGCTGGCTGGATAAGTTTGCAATTACGCATACATCAAAAACGCTGACACACGCATACATAAGTTATTAAAATGAAATTCAAAAGCAGCCCATGAAATAACATAAATATGTAGCCACACAAAATAATAACATATTGCCAGGAATCCCTTTTTCTATCGCATATACCGCGACTAATTACAAACTATATTAAACTGTTCATCTACTCTCGATAAATTATGATATAAGTGTGTTTTTTTTATATTTTTATGATGGATGAAAGCTACAAGAGTATAAGATCGGGGTAAGTATGAAGTGATGTCAAGAGGCAAGTGAATGATGAGTATCATGCTATAGATAGAACAGCCTCTCCACGTAATTGAAAGAACCGAAGCGACTCTTGTTGACTTACCGGCAAACCCTATTGTTCCAAAGTTGTTTTTACAATGTCGAAAGATTGAAAGGCAAAATTTTCAAAAATTTCAACCAAGGCAATATTATCTTTATGCCAAATTACTTACTTTTTAGGAGTATAGACACATAGAACAGCCAATACCATTAGGTATATTATCATTTACTCATCAGTTGGACAGACCTTCCCATTAATAAAGATAATGGACACATTAACAGGATTATATGGTAAAATGTTGAAACTGAAGCTAATCAATCAAATTTTCGTATGTCATGCTTACGTCAAGAGATGTGATCATGGTTCCATATTTTGCGAAAACTGTTGTGCAAAATTAAAAAATACTTACAAATTGCGGATCGAATTCCGAATCGTAAGAAATAGCCCTCAATTAGCACGGACAATTATAATGGCGTCGCGAACAAAACAAGACGATTGCTAAGAGAACGCAGTACATGTTGCAGTGACAACGTTATTTGCAACATCCGAAGGTAATTTGATGTGCCGCGCGGCCCGCGAGGCGCGTGAACCTGCCACGTCTGTACTTTCGTGTGTAGGATTCGGCAGGAGTTTTATTTTAGATACCCTACACGACAATATCTCAGACTCAGCAGAATAAGAATGAAAAGCTTCAATACATGTATTTCAGCAGCAACAATATCTTTTCCAGTTTCTAACCGGTCTTAAATTTATACCTTCTTCCGATACTTTGAATAGTCCTATTTGACGTGTGATGTTGATGTGACAATATCTAATGAAGTTTTTATGGTTCTGGCTATGTTTAAAATGAGATTTACTACAGCAGATTTCTCGTTTCCTGGAGAAACAAACGATTTCTCAATCTTTAAAGGTTTGTTTTCATACACATGAAACTTAAAACTAGAATGAATCAGGGAAGAAACATGTTTTTCAAAAGCAATTGTGTTCCTAATAGAACAATACGATTTCCTTAAAAGTGACCTTAAAACATTTTTGAAAAAACGTTTTATTGCGAGTAACCAGTATCTTTACTCTTGACAGGAAGGCCGTTTAATCACGTGCTACGATTCCAAGGACGACATAGCGTACTCTGGCCATTGTTCGAATTTACAAATGGACTGTGACCGGAAACTGGGCACCGGTATGTTCAATGAATGCGCCACAAGTGGACTGCCATTGTGTCGAATAGGTGTTTCAAGGCTAACCTTCCTAATTGAACAATCGGTTATCATAGCTCGCTCATAGTATTCCTAATTGGAATATACAAATCTAAACTACATAAACTAAACGGAGCTTAAAAGATTTACCTATCTTGTTTTAAGCATAAGACTTTTTCAAGAAAGACAAACACATAAATTTACAATTGTAAGCCGTCAGCTATGTCACATTTGATTAACACTTAGGCATGAGTCAGAAGTTCGGAAACCTTACGCTATGATTACGATTGAAACACGAGTCCAAATATGGCGTACACAGTCATACATCGATAATTTATGTCGATTTCATTGCGAGCGATCTCATACTTACAATTACCTCGATCTAATTACAAACACTTTTTTTTTTATAAATAGGAGCTATTATGGTTTTGATTTAAACAAACCGTCACTAAATACTGATGTAGAAATGAAATACCTTGCAAAATTTAAATGTGCAGCTTTTCAATGCGCTCTTTCCGCAAAAACAAAGTAATATTATATAATATTATATAAATTAACGCAACACAGTTAAGACACGCATTCGATGATCAAAAGCAGACACAGAGGCGCACAATTTGGCACGGCAGCGTCACATCCGGCCCGATGACCGCCGTTGCGCAAACGCCGTCCAGTATGGGCATTGTATGCAAAGCGCCCGCGCACCCAGCCCCGAATACCGAACCGGCGGCTCTAACGGTACACTCTTCCCTAGTCGCGTTACAAATGTACGTAGTTATATAGAACATTTATGAAGATACGATTATTTAGTGTTTCACTAAACAAAGAAAACGAAATAGATTATGTTCAAAATAGACCCTAAAAAATTAATAAACCTTTACATCAACACAACAAGAAATCGAAATACCTGTTGTTATGTAAATGGCATAATACGAAGAATGTACCAGTATTCATATACAAGCTTTACAAAACCCATATAATATACAATATATATATATATATACATTTTCGACACAAAACCGTGATGTTTAGGGCCCTATTTGACTTAGAAAGTGAGACAAATATGTCATTTTTTACATAATCGTATTCTTCCGGCTGGATAATACGATCAAAACGGACGTTGCAGTTAAACTTCACAAAAAAGGTGGCATCACACCAGAACAACAAATAGTGTTTACACAACCAACAAGAACCCGAACAAACACACTAGCCCTTTGAAATGCACGTACGCCGCATATCACAGATACGAAAGGTACCGGAAGATTCTCAGCCACGCACATCGCTTAGCTTCTTAAGAATGGCATAAATGGTTAATTCTTTGTGTAAACTCTGTTCGAATGTAGCAAATTTATAACACGCCACAATGCATCATTTTAATCCCGAATATTAAAGATGAAAACAGATTTATTCACAAAATTAATCTTCTCTTCTAATATTTATTGAATCCGTTAAAATATAATTTTAACTGATATTGTCTTCATTTGACGCAATCCGAGGAGCCGCCGCGTGTGAAACGAATCCTGACCGGCACCGGACATCCGTCTTTGTCGATATTCCCGTTCTACATCAAAGGAACTGTTAAATTCATCGAATTTTAAACTTTATAACAAGAGTGCGAGAGGCTTTAATGCCGCGATTCTGGGCGATGATCGTAAAACTGCCCTAATACATTTTGTCACTTGAAGAGATGATTAAATTGCAGTGGACAGTACAATAGCGGATGCGGAAATAAGTAGTAGTGTTACAAATTGAACTGTTGTGCGTATCACTCTAACATTCATTGCAATCGCTTTTGAAAGCTGATACATATTATTCATTAAGTGTACAAATGAAATATTTTATGAATTACGGTCTATCCGTACAGGAATACTCTCTACAGCATAATCAAATTTAAACTCAAATCCCTTGGAACAGAATGTACCAATGAGCTAGCGATTGGAAACAATTACTGAAAACAGGTCATAGTTATATTTGTAATTGTAAACGTGTTCGGCAATTAGGCTAATAAAGATAATTAGAGGTAAGGTTCTTACGGATGAAGTCATTTTAACCTTGAAATGATCGTGACGATGATAATAGCCACCATTACCTGGAACAACCAACAAAATAAATTTACGCGAAATCATGCGAGTAAATACAGAAATAGACAATCAAATTTTATTTGTCACACGGTGTCGTTCGTTGCTTACGAGCTGAGAGCGGTCACTCGCGCACTCCGTAGGCGTCGCCCACGTCTGATCTGTTTCCGCTGCGGACCTAGAGACAAGCTCTTCCTTTGACCACTTCGATTAATTTGTGCCATGTAGCTAGTTTAGGTCATATTTAATAATATGTATGTACATTGTAGATATATGCAAAAAACGTGAACGTCAACACAATCATTATTAATTCCAATAGATGCACAGTTCAATCAGCTATAAGTAATGATGACCTTCGTCGAGGTCTCGCGGAGCGGACGTGCATGGTCGTAAAATAAAAACGGCTCTCGCAGCCACAAAGACAAACATACAGACGGCTATAATATATGGCGAGACGCTCTCACGATTGACGGCCGATAGCTCCTCTGTCAGAATGTCGGCATCCGGCATTCAAGGTGACTTAAGCCATCCTTGCAGATCCGGTCCGCACGGGCAAAACAAAATTATCAGTAACACAACACAATAGACAGGCTCGAGAAAAAAGGAAATAGAAACAAAACACGCTACATACATACATAGTCAGATCTCGCGTGGGATGAACAAACTGCCGTTTAAATACTGCCCAACTGGTGAACTTAAATCCTGTTAGATGTAACACTTCTCGGACAAAACGCTGCTTATTTAACACTTAGCATCAAGTTTCACGACGATTATGAGTATTGCTCTGGTTTCGTTTCAGATGGTTCTGAGGTTGTAAGAAGAATATTAATTTCAAAAGACTTTAAAGTCACACTAGTAGCAAATAATTGATTTTCAAATTAAATCGAACCAGTCTTAAACCGACAAGTGTTATGGTTAACAGCTTAACTGATTGCCGTCCCGTGTGCAGTGGGTTGTCGTCAAATTGAATTAGAGCACACCACCGGCAGCCCGCGCCCGCGCAGTTCGTCGACCGGTCGCCCACCACTCACCACACTCATTGATCCCATTCAATCGATCCTTCGTGATTGATAAACCACGCCGTGGGTGTGACGGCGTTCCATACATATTGGGATTATTGGACTTGTCCAATAATCTCAATTTGTTGTCACTAGGAATTCGTTGTCGATACGCTAGCATCGAAATTCTTTGAATAGGACTATCAAGTCCTACGCACGTCGGAGACAGGCGATATTACTCGTAAACACCCATTTCTAAATATAATGTATACGATTGTGTAGTTTAATGCATAGAGTGGGATGTGTATGATGTA
>DWME01009855.1:0-10618 GCA_018244795.1 Parelbella ahira ahira | reverse complement strand
ATTAATTTGAAAACAGTAATAGATATCGATTAACACTGAAGGCTCTTTGCATCGTAAGTCAGTATTATATCAATTGATTTTAACAAATTGTTCCGACAGAATCGAGCCGAAAGTAGATGTTTAAATGTTCGTTGAGCGAAGAGGCATTAGCGGGGCTAACGCCGAGTCTTTAAGAGATCCTTCAACATGAACTGCCTGTTTCACACCCATTAAGGAGATATCATTTTGACTTCAAGCTTAATCTTACATTTCTAATATTATTTAAGATGAAGTATTTGGTGATCTTAAAGGAAATCTTTCAATGTAAAAAATGATCCCTAATTTCGCATGGCCCATTTGTGTCAAAAGCTCTCCTGAGAGACATCTCCGGTTTATAGTTTCGTCACGTTGTGGAGCTATTTGTGTGTATCAAGGAGATTTTTCAATCGAATACCCTTAAGAAGGAAAGCTATACATAAATCACTCAAGCCTTCCCCTTAGTAAATGTAACTTTGTGGATTTGAAGGGCCTTCAAAATGTTCAATGGTGTCTATACCTACTTGAAACTACGACGTATACAAAAGTTCCATTCAAAATTAATACTATATTTGTTGCGCATGAATTCTATAGTATACAGTGAGTTAATTTCAAGTTTTATGTACCTAATATGTTATTTATTAATAGAATAGATTCGGGGCAGAGTAATAACAATATTGTTTAACTCGTAAAATCAAATTGTATTGGAAGTGATTTTCTGAAGGAACTATAACATACTATCGCGAAAACAACTTGTAGGTATGTTATAGATTTTTCGTAAATAATTAATACATAAGGACCCTTTTGTATGAACAGAGAAATATCGGTAAGAGAAAAATAAAATACTTTTGTTACCGAACAACACAAACATACCAATCACAGATCTGTTTTCAATGGAATAGTTCTTTCAGCGGAGAAGTTTTCATGTGTTGTTTGTGAAGCAAATGGCACGTTGTACGGAGCGAGATGGGAGTGAACCAGCAATAAATAACTTATTCAGCACAGCGGTTAAATTTCGCTTTACATGACAAAGTTACTATAACGTTATGGCTTGTAATTAGCTTTAGTAATGCTAGTCTTGTTTACGAGTTATATTACTAATTTACAACGTCAATGACGTCATCATACTTAGCTGTTTTTGTCGTTCTGTTGTTCGTCAGGGATCTACTCTCTGAATAGAAGAGTTAAGGTATACTGTGTTCCGTTGACCAAGCGCAGAGTCATAGACATTACACGTCTTAGACTAAATGGACAATTCTAAAGTATGTAGGACTCATGTCTCGAAGGGCCATTTTTATGCTCTATCACATTTCCTGTAAATAAAACTCCATGGTGTGTAACACCATCGTTTTCTCACTCCTACGCTTCAAAACACGTCACAAGTATTTTATAATACGTCAAAGTAAGTGAGTAACAAAGCACAAATATTTTCGAAGAAAACGTTTAAAGCGACCGACAAAAGCGTACTTTCAGGTAAATCAGTGTTGTGAAGAAAGTTTCGGCAGTATTTTGCAGCGGAAGCCGATTACTTCTCTGCGCGGAGACACTACTTAGCTTCTTGTTTGTTGTTGTTAATGAGCGCCGCCAGCCAACTCCGGCCTGTTCTCGCCTCAATTAAACCTAAAACATGACTCTTGATGGTCTTCGCCTCGTTATACAACGCTCTCGTACAAGTGCTATACAAACCGTTCCCTTTGTGAGCCATGTGTTAGAATTCATCGCGCTTCGTAATTTTACATTGTTTTTCCTTGTTTTTTTTTCTTCGATTTTAATTAATGCAATGCAATAAAGCCAAAAAAATTTAATTGAGATTACGACGTGATTTTGATGTTGTTACCATTAGGAGTTTTCGTTGCATTGATATTTAAATTCGTTTGAGGCAGATCCACCATTGATTCCCTGTCTACCACGGAGAAATTTTCATGAAAATATATTGTGCTACGGCCTAAAAGTTGTAGATGCTCATGTATATTAAGTGAGAACATACCATAACATCTGTACGCAACTTCGAATAGGTTAAATATGTAGTAATGAATGCTAGTATATGAATGTAACATAACGCCTGTTATTTGCGAAGAGGCAGACATAGGACTGTAGTATAGTCCCACTTTTCACCAGTTACGTTTACGTCCCACGATTGAATAGGTGGTGAGCCTATTTTTATGTATCGAACACAAATCCAGATTCCGAGCTACTACTATAAATTTCAAGGCAAAAAAATTTATAATAGTAACTGTAATAATAGTATTATCTCTCGAATGGCTGTGAGTTTCACAGCTCGGATACTACGTAGCGTTGTTTGGCGATGTTAATGAGAGCCTTTGAGTTTGTTCCTGCATAAATTAACTCTAAGATATCATCGGGGAAGCCGTTTGTGTGTAATACAACTAGTGGTCTATCAGAGCAGTGGTTGACTATTAAAACTGATACCTATAATGTATATTGATTAGCATTTTTACTACAGTTTGGCTTGGATTTATCTCATGTAAGTCCTCAATGTTCGAATTGAAATATTTCCCGGGATTCCTCTAATGTTACAAAACGTTCGGTAACCTAACAACAAATCCAAGGTCTGCTTGAAACGTTAGAACTCTTCACTTCACCCCGTATTAATTAAAGTAACCCATTTACAAACTGTTAGACATTGATTTTTGAAACTGCCTCTCGAAGTCTCCGCGGTCTGTTTGTGTTTCACGATGAGTTCCAACAAACTTCGGCTAGTCCTCGTCTAAATTAAGCCTGAAGTTCGAGTGTTCCTCTAGTCGTTTGACATTTTCCAGACTGTCAGTAAGCGCGCGACACGCCGGGGCGTTGAGTACGAGTCACATTCGTAGGTGGTCGTCGAAAAACGTCGCTTTTCACTGCTACTGTGCTATTGTTTTATATAAGAACACGTACATTAATTAAGAACACCAACACGAACATTATCGATGCCTTGTATTACCTTAAATAATTAAAATTAAGCGATATACGTACTTAATGATTACAAATATCTTCTACCGAATGAATAGCAGTATAACGTAATTTTTAAGATCATTTTTTTTAAATTGTCTCGTAATTTTTTTTAAACCTACTAAGTTGTAATTTTTCTCTCTACTTACAGAATTCATCAAATTATGCCTCAATGTTTCCATTGTTTATATTTTCCAACTAGCTGACAGTCGCGGCTTCCTCTATATTGTTTATGATATAATATATTTAACGTACAAAGAAGAAAATATAAGAATATTAAAGCAAACATTATTATTAAAACAAAAGTGTATTATGCTAATCGGAAACAAATAGCTATAAAATGGCAGTTTCTCGAAACTTTACAGTATTAGCGGACATCGTACTTGTTTAACGTAAGATACAAAGTCAAAGAAGTAAAATGAAAAAATCGATCGAAATATATCCGGTAGATTCGCGTGTTGCGCGCACGAGAGTAGACCCCTATCGTTTTATTTATATAGACGAGCAGTGGCCAGCCGCGGAGCGTACTTAGCTTAATTACGCTTAAAAGCTGGAGTGTTTCTAGTTATAAAATTTTTCAGGGGGTATTGCATAGCGCACTATAAAAGTAATGCAGGAAGCCGTGAGATTATGTAAGAGGCGTCGAAACCGCTCTTTTATAGGAACAATTATTTTCGAAGTGGTTTTAATAATTACTTATAAAATTAACAAATTAAGATTGGCGTTGGGTGCTCACTGCCTATCCCGAAAGTGTCTTTGCTTAATGATTCTATAGTAATAATAATATGTGAATAAAACATATAACCTATCATGGAAATAATATTCTTTGGAATTGGTAGGTAATTTAATATTACTATCTATATTAAGCGTATCATCGAGAATAAAAGAAAAGTAAAAATAAAACTACATGTAGGCTCTGAAATCGTCTATAAATAGAGTTTCATCTCTAAAGTTTCGGTAGCAAATAAATAACGAGATGGCGTTTTAGAGGTCGCCCTTAATTCATTTGTAAGGATTTTTGACGGAAATTGCTTCTACAGTCATGAGAATTGTAAAGGATGTTAAAGCTTGTTAACAATAAAGGTAACTGGCGAAACGTAGGAGTGTACTATACTCCTCTGCCTACTCTTTCCGATAGATACATGCGTGATGTTACGTTTAGTAAAATTAGTTATTTATGTTCAAAGACGCTTATTGTTCTGCAAAAATGTGAATATAATCTGTTAAAAAAAATTTAAGTGAGTAGGTAATCTATGTGTTTAACATAATTATTTAAGTTACTGCGTCGTTGGTCGAGTGGTTGCAAAGCGCGGCTGCTGATCAAGAGGTCCTCGGTTCAAATCCTGGGTCGGCTACTGTTGGATTTTTCTAACTTAGATTTTCTAACAGTGAGTCGAAGTCTGGTACTGTGCCCGGTGTATGGCAATAGCCTCACCATGTATTTCATTGAGGGACTCAAATGTAACTGGTGAAACGTGGGAGTGTACTGCCACTCCTCTGCCTACCCATTCGGGGATTACAGGCGTGACGTTGCGTTATTTAAAAATAAATGGAACACTCTGTTTAAGATTAAATACTGTAAAATATTGAAACAATATGATAGAAAGCATAGATAAATATGATACGATAAAACATTTTTCAGTAAGTAAAATAACTCCATTGTGTTGTGGGATTTTCTCGGAAACAGTAAACAATAGAATTTGTCAAATAAAAGCTGTTTCGGTGGCAGTTTGTTTGCGCGCTCTCTCGAAACAAACGACCGATTATTATTGATATTAAAATGACGAACTGCTTGGCTATTTAAATTTCTTTACACCTATGTGTAGAACACCTTTCTCATTAACACGCCGTATTCATATTGTTCGCTCTCAAAATTATTTGTCAAAGTAAGACTTTCACCTAATTATTATTTTACAGTCACGCGAGATCCTTTTAGGAACCGGCACAGAGATCGAAGTGGTAAAACTTCATTTGTCTCGATTTGACATACATAGTTGTTTGACAACAATTTTGAGCTTAGAAAAAATCCTATAATGTAGTTCAAACAAGAAGTCATTAAAATATTTCATTAATGAATATTCAATTTTAATTTAATGTCATGACATATAAAAAACATTTTATGTTCTCCGATGATCACTTTAATCGATGCTTCTTCTAAAAATTATATTTAAATCAGAATTATTATTAACATGTTTTTTTTATGAACAAGTAAGTAATACATATGTATCATCATCATCATCATCATCAGCCTATCTCAGTCCACTGCTGGACATAGGCCTCCCCCAATGAGCGCCATCGCGGCCTGTCCTCGGCTTGTCGCATCCAGCATCTGTCTGCAAGCTTTCGCAGATCGTCACCCCAGTGCACCGGGCCGGAAGACGTCCTACACTACGTTTGCCGAGCCGTTTGGATTGACATATGTAATATGAATTAATAATAATACGTTGTGTAAAGACGGTGTGAAGAGGCCGGGAGTGTGTGCAGGTGCGGTAGGTGATGTTTGCCTCATAATGAAACTCAAGTCACTGTACTGCATCATCATGATGCGCATGTTTCAGAGCGTGTAAAGAGAGCGATCAAGATAGAAACAGGTCGGGTTTGCAAGGATGGAGGCGTTTGGGACTGTCGAATATGAAATACGTATACATCGTGTATATCTTTCCGGAACTGAACTGAACTTCCGGGCTCTCCTACATTTATCCAATTATCCAGTCCAGGTGTCCAGTCCCGCCTAATCTGAAAAAGCCAATAACGCTGCCCGACCCTGGAGATCAGACCCATGATCTTATTGCTCTACAGCCATGCTTCTAGCCATTAAACCAACAAGGCAGAATAGATAAAATAAAACGTAAAAAATTACAAAATCACGCTTGCAATCCCCGAAGGGGTAGGTAGAGTATAGTACGTTCCCAGGTTTTATCAGCTACATTTGCGCCCCACCCTGAAATAATAATAAAATACATACATACGTACATAGCTTAACGCCGAGGTAGAGAGACACAAAAAATAAAAAATCACATGAAAATATTGAAAATAATTCAGAATAGTGTATTAATTGAAGCAACAGAGACATCTACGCTGCGGCAGTGCAACAGCGAGCCCTGCGCTCCGCTCCGCCTGGAAACAATCTAATCTCTAAGTGCTGGGTGTTGGCACTGTTGGCAGCTCACAACGCGAAAATATACAGACGACCCGCTACCGACATATCTATCTTTTTTTTATTATTTCGACGCCTGAACGCTGTCTATTTATAATCTGCTTACTGACAATATAAATTATTTTATAATAGTTTCTTTTCTAAAATTGAAATAAATTAAGTATCTCGGAAACAAGCTGCGCCAGCCATACGTACAAGTTTCAAATTCTATGTAAATATTAAAGATTGAAATCTTACACAATATAGGCATTATTTTAATTAAATAGATCGAAATAATCATTGCGATAAGTATAACAGATATAATGTAAATCCGTTATTGGCTTTCAGTATAAGTAAAAAATAAAAAAAAATTGTAAAAAAGTTATCATAAAATTGACTTATAGAAATAATTTTCCCATGTGCCCTTTTGTTACAAATTATGGCAAAAGCAGATCATCAGAATAATTATAATTATGTCTAATCATCGTGCCTCAATCGCCTTTATATCTAAAACCTTTCTTGATAAAACTCTGTCTTGATAAAACCATTTCCATAGCGCGCATTTTAGTACCCGTGGCGCCATCTCTTGTCGAACAGTTACATCTTTATAAATCACTTTCCATATGCCTTCTGTACTAATTCTATAATCTAAAGTCTATGGTATACGAGCCGATAGAGTGCCTCACGCTGGAGTGAAGTGGAATACCTCACGTATTCGAGAAGCAATAAACACAGCAGTGTGACCTCTTTTGTGGCTTGAACTTACATATGCATATGTATACATACTTGTGGAGAATTTTAAACTGAGATAATTAGAAGTACACCCATATTTCCTGCTTAATATTGTTTTACTAATAATTTTTGGTCTGAAACAGATGAATATAATGTGCTTGAATGAATAGTGACTCACACTTTTTAGTAATACACGTATGAAGAGAACTATTAACGGAGAAGGTGCACGCTATATCGATAAAAAGTATTTGTCACTCGGTAATCTGCCAACCCCGTAAGAGGCATGGCGTGAGCTATAGTATCGCCATACACTTGGCAGAAACCGAAACACCACGCTGCTACCGGAAATGTCACTTCAGAAAAACCAAAAACTATTTTCATTTTGAATTTAAATAATTCCAACGTCAAAGCAATAATCACTTCTCAATGGAAAACAAATAGATGCACCGTATTGTATTATTTTATAGTCAACATGGAGTATGATAGCGGGAAGTTTCGGGTTAGACGTGTATTTATCTTTGTACCGAGCTCGCTCGCTCGCGGGCCCCTCGCCCTGCACTGTTGACGCCACTGTTATCTATAACCAATGCAAACCACAATTTGACCCGATTGGAATTAAATAACTTTTTATTTTCTATGCAGTATATTAGGTATTTCTGTAAGAAGAGGTCAGGCGTGTAAGGATGGAGAAATATGGCATTTAGTGCTCTCCGCCTAACGCGTAAGAGATTGGCCGTAATGTTTCAATGATAACGTTTTTTGTCGTCCATCGGAAGAAATCTGGGATACTATGGAAACTATGGGAACTGACCCTGTCTGATATTAGGTACTTGTATGTACATTGTAATAGAAGTACATAGTATACTGAATATGCAGAATAGAAGTCTCGCTATCTGTACAAACACAAATCTGTATCTTAATAAAAACTTGAGTAAAAACGTCTATGTCGAGTACAGTGGAGGTACTGGGCGAAATATTCAATACCATACTTCTTGATACGCTGAGCCCGAAAAGGAGAGAAGACAGACGAATTGTCGGAATCATAAATATGCTGATAGAGCTGCTGTGTTCAATTGAAGCGGCGTTAGCTCAGTGCGCGCCTATTGAATGCTTTCAATAGTTCATCAGCTGTGGCGGCTTCCCCCCCGCCTTCCGCCTCACCCCCGCCTCACCTCTGTCTCGCCCCGTGCTCTCGGCCTCGGCACAGCCCGTGAAGCCTTTCAGAGGATCAATTAGGTGCAGTATACCCAACTTCCAATTTGTGGTTTCTAAGAAACTTTTATATTTCATCATCTGCTTCAACGAATCCTGCCTTTGAAGAACACCGTGATAAGCTTTTCGTTCCGCCAGTAATACAACGTTGTTAACTACGAATAAATCGTGTTTTAATTTGAGACTCCTTTCTGATATACGTTTCCGTACTTAAATGAAGGACGCCGTACAAAGTTCTTGGAAATTGCTCTCGAGATTGGTGAAAGTTAATTAACGAAACGTGTTGGTAATATTGTAATATTGTTATTTGTTTTCGTTGAGGCGATTTCTACGGACAAATAATATGACTATGACAGAAATAAAATAAGCCGAAAGTGACTACATATAGATATTTATATTATATACACACCAGGTCCCTCACCAGGCAGAGAGCGCGCAGTGATAAATAATTATTTCTATCCTTGTAGATGTCTGGTGCTCCTTATATATTCATCACTCTTTTTCAAGAAAAATACGTAAATCCCACCTGTAGTCCCCGAAAAAGGGTAGGCAGAGGAATGTAGTACACTACCACGTTCCACCAGTTACGACCAAGTCCCATGAAATAGGTGGTGAGCCTATTGCCGTACACCGGGCACAGATCCAGACTCCGAGTCGCTATTAGAAACATTAAATTTGAAAAATCTAATAATACCCGTCTGGAATTCAAACCCAGGACCTCCCGATCGGCGCTCGTTCACTCTTTTCATAATATATGTTTACCTAATATTATTATTTATAATATACATAATGAATATTGCTGTCTATTTACATATATACAAATTTGGGTTTGATCAATGTCTATCCTGATCATTGCAACAGCATGGACTCGCGGCAATTTGGGTGAGTCACGATCACATGACAATGTCAAGCTCAAAGGTCACAGTATTGAGTTGTGTATCGAGAGACCGGTCGTTGTTGCGCTGCAGTTTACAGCGCTCGTCAGCGGCCGGCGGCGAGAGGGTCCCCTACGTCCTGTGAGTACCACGTGCTGCGCCAGGTATGTATACTATTTCTGTTATTTCACACACCGATGTATCATGCTATTTGTGTTCTGCCATTCAACATGCCCTTAGAACACCAGAAACTGTATTTTTCATTTGCCAATTTATTTGTCTGTCTCAAGTATATTTATCCATATATATATGTCTTCTGTCTCACGAAGCGGTCTATAATTTACGGATTATTACCTTTATGATATGTACGCAGTTTTTCCAATCGCTCAAGAAATTCTTTGCGTTTTCGATCTTCTATACGATTCAAAATATGGACAATGGAAGATAAGTATCTCCTAACCACCACTTCAAATCGCGCTGAGGTTGCGAGAACAAAAACGGTCGCGCTGAACAAAGTTATCGTGCTATGTTAGCAGCGCGGCATCCTCGGGCACAGCTGATGTTATCTGCCGTCGGCCATTTAGATCCGATATCCCGAATATCTCGATGCAGCCCACTTTTGTTCTGCTCTCTACACGACTGGTATCTCAAGATTTTGCCATTATGTAACGATTCACGAACGCATGAATGCATTTACTGAAACGATATTCTATTTATAAGAGTATGTAAGTAGTATAAATATCTTAAACATAAATGTTGACTTTAATCCACTTTGGCACAAATGTTAGGTCCTTACATATGAAATTACCGTTTTATACGGAGGAACTGAACGGAACGGAAAATAAATATGAAATAATATATTTAATCAATGGACATATGTATATGTTTACAACTTTCTCAGCATGTTAATATGTTAAATATGTTTTGTTAAATACTTCAAAGTTAATACTTCAAAGTAGCATTACTATCTATGCACTTTCGCCATTTAATAGGTAGTTCATTGATTCCTTTGCTGAAAAAATTGTGGGAGCGAGAATCAACAAATTTTTTGAAGGCGATTTAGACTGCCTCATCGTAGTTGAATTTTTTCCCTAGTAATAAATTGTCCAAATGCTGAAAAATCGACTGATCGTATCTTAGGAAGCTGTAGTATATGACACCAGTACTAGACCACCGAACGCTTACCAGTACCCGCATCTGAGTTAACTTTCGCTTAGGACAGGATTTGGCCAATACACTTGGATTCAACCATTGTGATGAGTGTTTCCGATTGTCGTACAGGATCCACTTTTGATCACAAGTAACGACACGATTCAAAATTCCATCGGTATTGTGACGGTTGAGTAATGTGACGCACCAATCAATGCGTGTTTGTTGGTGTGCTTTACTTAATTCATGTGGTACCCACTTATCGAGCTTTTGCACTCTTCCAATAAGTGAATTAAAATTCTTTTATTACTCACACCGAAGCTTGCCGCCTAGCTCTGAAGTGTTTTGGGATGTATCCGCTTTCACGATCACCTTTAACTCTTCATTGTCAACAAGGGCCTCCGGCCGACCACGGGGTTGGTTCTGAAGGTCAACATTTCCAGAATGTAAACGTTGGAACCAAAAGCGTACAGTGCTTTCTTTTACAGTAGCTTCCCCATACAGATATATTCCCCATACATAGCATCCTTCGAGCTGTTTCCGCAGC
>DWME01009854.1:0-10618 GCA_018244795.1 Parelbella ahira ahira | reverse complement strand
GTGAAGGAACACCTGAACACCTTAGAATTCAAATAAAAAAAATCTAAGGCGTATGAAGTTAGCCAACCCGGACTCCGCCAGCATGACTGCTGTCTTGACCTTCACATGAACTCTAAAAGGGTTAAGAAACGAAAAAAAAAAACTAAGGTTTCCGAATAGCCAGATAAGGCTTGTTTAATAGAAGAACATGTAACAGATACGAAGCGTTTAGTATTCCAGTTGTAAACGCGAAGTTAACTTTTAAACACAGGGACTTGCGTCCCTTTCTACCAGAACAAGTCGTACCTAACTCAATTGTTAAGTGTTTTCACTGAGCCAGTTTTGTCCATGACTAACATCACCTTGTATTTTCTTCTTGCCAATTTTACATGTGAGAATGAAACTTATTATAGTCTGTTGTAAAAAAAAGTTAGGTGCATATACGATGATATCTATAATTATATAAGATTCCGTGCGTCATACCAGTAAACAGTTACATAATTATGTTAATACTTTTTAACATTGATACTGCATATATAAAATTGCTTTTGTGTACCAGGTATCTTAAATAATTAATTGGTTATAAAATTTATGTTGCCAGACGTTATCTACTTTATTATAGTAATACATCGCTGTCTAAAGATTACCGAAATAACAGTTATTTTGTTCACGAAATTGGACTTCTGTTTTAAAAATAGAGGACAGCCATTACGTAGCGTTCTTGCAGTGTTGTAATTGCAGTAATTATAGGGAAGACGGAAACATGAGAAATAAACCAAGCAGCGCTCTCGAACGCTCTGACAATTAGCAGGTTTTAATTTAAAAGACTTTTCAGATACGTACAAATAAACTTTGTGCAAATAAAAATACTTTTTAGAAAAGTATAAATAAACTTTGTACAAATAAAAAGACTTTTTAGAAAAGTATAAATAAACTTTTTACAGTTAAAATGATTTTTTAGCAAAGTACAAATAAACTTGGTACAAATAAAAACACTTCTAAAAAAATAAATAAACTCAACTAATGCTCTCTATAACTAAATTGGCTATAGATTTAACCACTATTGGATACTCATCTCGTAACTTGTTTAGACTTACATTTTAATTCTGCGCGCTGTTCCATTGCGTCGGACATGTTACAGTTTGGTCTCCAATATACATATATATTAGACGATTAAATTATATATTTAGGTAGGTTTCATAATTATTAACTAAAAATGGAACGCCATTCAACTTACCTGAGTAAGCGCAAATAATTTCGAGGCCATTCATGTGTCAATTGCAATATACAAGAACATTTGGGCTAAGAGCACTTCTAAGTGGCTTGCGGTGGTTGGATGGGAAGAGCTGAAGATCGAGCTCAGTGGCGTGCCATTGGAGAGGCCTATGTCCAGCAGTGGACGAGACTAGGCTGATAAGGGTGATGATGATGAAGAAGAGCACTTCAATGGCATTGAATATAAAAAATAGATGAAATAATAATACAGTGACTTTATGTATATAGCACATCATGCATAGGGTGGGTAGTAGCTATAGGTATTATTGAGCTAATCCATCTGGATTAACGCGTATCAACCAAAATAATGTTTACAATTCATCATTATAAGCAATTAGGTAATTGTAGTATATCAGGTTAAAATCTTCATTATTATTATACTCTATCTGCTGGACGCGAGTGTCCTTTCAGAATGAAACGAATAAAGATTGTAGTGTACCACGCTGGCCAAGTACGGATAGACAGACATAAAATATTAGTGAAAAAAAAACGCTTATAAATATTAGTGAAAACTACAAACTTAGCACGTTTTCTCACGCAACAAAACATTAATTACAGTTCATTAATTACTCGATGGATAATGAAATATCTATTTAAAGATATACCTGTCTCATATTAAGCAAACAACTCGATAACTTTATTAAAAAAAAAACTTTGTTGAAGCTACAACTTGTCTTTGAAAAAAACTTGAGATAATAAAAGAATGGGCGTTTAAGTTATTCAGCAAAAGTATTCTCAGAATTACTTGGAGAATTTTTCTGTAATACGACGATAAAGAGGCTACAATAGTCTCTCTTTGTAACAAAATTTACGAACGGGACATATAGATTAGTAAATGGTACCTAAGTGGGCACTGAATCCCGCAGAGATCCTACATAGAAATACAAGATCGGATACAAGTATTACTGCGGCTTATTAATTTATTCATTTATTTTTATCTTCACGTCTATATTCCCCGAAGAGGTAGACAGAGGAGTGTAGTGTAGTATACTCCCTCGACCCACTTGTTAGTTTCTTTTACTTCCACGATGGAATAGGAGGTGAGCCTATTGCCTATATCGGGCACATATTCAGAGTACAGTCTATTTCTAAAAATTTTAAATTTCGAACATCTTATAGTACCCGACCCGAGAACTATCAGCCGTCGCGCTTGTATCCCCTCGACAAACAAGGCAAGCATTTGTTTATTTTATTGTTAATTAAATCGGTATCCACTTACAACAATTATGATAATTATGTAATAAATATATTTTGTTGCAATTATAAGCAAAAATTATCATTTTTATTATACTTATATGTTAATCTAATAGCACATGTCTACGTGTTAAAATATAATTTTATAAATAATCCAACTATTTGAGAGTTTACCATAAATATTTTCATGTAATTGTTTCTGGTACAAATTGTATTTACATACTTTTAACGTATCAGCCCATATGATTTGATAGTGCCAAGCAAATATTTGGAAATAATCGCTGTTGTATGAGAACGTAAGAACACTCACTTTTTGTTTGTCATATTTACGTACTCGAGAAGATGTAAGTGAACTTTCAAATATTATAAGGCAACGTTAATCCAAGAACAAATGTTTGTGTTTTGCGGAGACCTACATTATGGTCGCAAACAATATAGAGTTCGTTGAATCATAGACAATTTAGTTTCTTATTATACATAATTATAACATTTTATAAAGAGAAAATTATAGTCAATCTATCATGCTGACAAAGTGAGGTTAGCAAGCCTCATCTCTCTTGAGCGCACAATTGAGAACCATAACATTTATAGGTTTTCTTAGGTTACTTTTATTCACGATTACCTCTAAGCGACATTGAATTAAATTGGAATTGAATTTAAAAAATACTATTAACAGGCAATTATTTAATAATAACGTAAAAGGTAGACCTTTTAACACAGCCATTAACGCATTTGTACTTACTGTTAAATGACAGCGAAGACATCGTTATATCCATCTATAAGGTTGCGTTTAGAATACTCATTACGATACAAAACGTTCGACACTGAATTCTGAAGGATAACAGCGCATGAGCAATTAATCTGAAGCAAAGCGCTATTTAAGTATTAAAATCGATACCACTCTAGTACCTACCTACTTTCGTTACTTTTTTTAATTGTCACCGTTATGATGGGAGAGTGGGAGGGACTCTTTTCCATTGTACGTAGTGACTATAAACAGTTATTTCCGTTAATGTAACAAGTAGTACAACTAGGTACTGATTTTTCAACATACTATGAATCAATAGTTGACCTTAAACAAGAGTCATAACTGGTTATAACAGTTATAAATAAAGGATTTTCGGACGTATATACATAGATGCGCAGGTGGTAAGGCTGACGATGAATTTTATTCTGCACTAGACTGTTAAACTTTCAAATAGATAAGCTCTATCTGACGAAGATCCTCTGTCAGATATACATTACCTTATGCCGCCTGCGCGCTGATTGTATTGTGTTGTACCGATATACTGCAAAACGACTGCGAAAAGCAACTTCTATATAATCCTACCTTAGAATAAGGCAATTTGCCGCACGAGTGGATGGAAATCATCCGTACAGGACATAATGCTTATGGCCGCATCGACAGTTAAGTAAATAACGGTTATAGAAGATTAAAGGCAGAGAAGGCTTCTTGTGTAGAACGTATAGATAAAACTTTAAAAGTTGCAAATTTAATTTGATTCAATAGCAAGCTCCCCAGCGTGATATATAGGTGGGATGATGGGAGTTATAATGTGTGACGCATTGTAACGGAATATAGTTCAGAATAAAAATCATATGTACCTACAGGGGTTGGAGATGTCAGTAGTTTGGAAATATGGAATTCATGGCCGATGGCCCTTCTCATTCTGAAAGGAGACCCGTAGCTAAAATGGAATGATAAAAGGGTCTGCGAAATTACTAAGATTAGAACAGGCGATGTACGTAAAATCAAACTGTATGACACTTACATGTTATATACACAATTTTTTTTCCTTAATAACTCCTTATGTATGAGTATTTAATGCATTAGGAAAATATTGCATAAATTTCAGTAAGGCACGACATGGAGATGTCACAATGGACTGATCTAGTTATTTTAACATAGGGGCATTGCATTTGCATTAGTAGGCAATACCATTTGATCAATATCTTAGCATCCTATTAATGTTTTTTATATAATACGAAATGACAAGAATAGTTCCCAGTCGAAGAGTAGTTGCCAAAAACAGAGGCAGTATGTCATTGTTGAATTGTTTGCAAATTTATTCCTGTCACGTGAAAATTATTCTATCGACTTTTCTTTATAGCACACTCTACACGTAACATCAAACGTGTACCGTGACAAGATACGTTTTTTATCGTGCTATGAAATAAACACTTATTCCAGTATTAGTCTTACATTTTAGTTGAATATCTGTTAAGGATATTTCCATTTCAGTGGGCTTCCATTTTTTCGAAGGCATAATCAGTTTTATGAGTGTCTCTTACATTGTTTTAACTCTTTATATGCATAGTTTACTTAACTTTGCTCTTTAAGAGTTTCCTAATTTATCCTAAACTACGCAGACTGTAAGCCATTTTTTTTTAACAAAATGGCAGCTAATGCACATTAGGCTGCAATCTATTAAATAGGTGTAAGCAATTGCCTTGTTTTTAGGATAAAATTATTGAAAGTATTTACTACCTTTTAGGTATTACTATACGCTTTTGCTGAGATCTATGTACTTAGGTGTAATTGTCCTACTTTAAGGATAAAAATATTGGTAGGTAGATATACCTATTTAATACCTTTATGTTTATCATTCTAACTTACTTATTTGTTGCAGATATAACCACGATGACGAACGTCACGCTATTCCTAATCTTCGTGACGCTCACGTCGGTGGCCGCGCAGACCTTTCAATATTCCCGGGGCTGGACTAACGGAAAGCGGGATGGTCACAAAAGAGAGGACTTAACCGGGAACGTCGAGAAGATTTTAAGTCCCTGCCAGATTCATAAGCTGAAGTATTTGCTCGAAGGAAAACCTTTTAATGAGAGGGTGAGATTTTTTGTTAATGGTTTAGAACAGCTAATATAGTCTGGTTTACTTCCAGCATGAGAACTAGTTCACGGATAGCTTATTTTACAAATGGATATCATCCAGCTGTGTCATACCGCACCATGTTTTCGACTTCGTATCATGTAAATTTACCTTATAACTACTTGAACATAAGGTTTGGTCTATGACTTTGATTGTACGTTTACGATTGTTAAAATTATTTATTTCTATCCATAGTACGAATTCTAATATGATTAGTTCATTATGTTGATAGCGGAATATTTTATCTTGCAGCTATTCGCCCCTTGTGACTATTCTGATGAAGAGGTGGATCAGCAGAAGAGATACAAGGTCGATCACAATCAAGAGCCGCTTTTCGATGTGTTTCAGTAAATTACACGCTTCCAACGACAGTCCCAGAGATTCTGATATATTATGAATTGTATTGGAAATGAATTATATAAGTAGGTGTTATATATTACAAAGATAGGAATAATATAAGAATTCAAATACATTTTATTTTCTAAATGTATTTGTGTTGTGTATAATGTGAAGAAAAAGACTCCATGTCCTTGTTTCCAAAATAAATCAATAGACACCTTCCTGCTAATCATTTCCCGTTCCTCAATAATCTTAATTTAATCTATCCTTGTATGATCATGTATATTATGTTAGTAATAAATCTTTATTTTTATTAATGCATAATTGGCTGGAATTATGCATTAATTAATAGTATTTTGAAATTATAACAGAGTTAACAACTACCCGCCTGTTTTATTGATTTCTGTGATTTTCGTGTGTTTATGTAGGTAACGTGATTTCATAGCTCCATAGCAACTTTTTAAGAAGAATTTCACTTATCAATATCTCACTCCCCATCCTAAAACAGTACGAGAATATATGTGTTATGAGAAAAATGCACTCATTTTATTCTAATAAAATTATATTAAAATAATATTCCATGTTATTATTTGATTACCTCTTAGAGATACAATAGGGATGCAGCTATGAGTACCTATACTAAATACCTGCTTATATACTTATATTCAAGCATGGTATGAGATTGCAATGTATGGCACTTTTATTTAGAAAATTATTCTCCCCCCCCCCTCTCCCACTTGTTGCAGGGGGGGGGGGGAATTAGGCGTTCAAGGAGGTCTCGCAGGTGGACCTCAAAATGACTGTTGTTATAGTCAGAACCGAAGAAAACGTGAACGTGAATCGTTTAGCGTTCCGACTGTCAATTGAGCATTCAACAAATCGGTGACACTCTAAAAATGTCCATATAGATGATAGGAAATTGTTATCCTTTCTGAGCATATAACAAAATTAGATTAAGAAGAAAATTATCTCACAAAAAGTAAAGAATGAATATGAAACCATAGTTGAATTACGTAAAGCCCATATGAATAAGTGTAAGTAACTTTCTTTTTCAACTTTTAAAAATTTTGTGAGCAAGACTACCCTTTTTAAATACAGGCAGTTCTCGTACTTACGGCATGTTAGGTTCTCGAAATACGCGACGTAAATCGAAACGACGTAAGTTGAGATATATTTTTTCGAGTCATGTTTACATGTAAAACTAAAGGGTCATGTTCCACAAGGACTCGAAATAAAAAAAAACTGCATTGATAACAAAAAATATACTTTCTTATCAAAAGTACCTTTAAAATGACTCGTTTAATGCATAATGATTGATTTATTCTTTTTAGTTTACAGCGCCATCTACTAAACTTTTTGTTACTTATTATTCGTATATGTAAACAGAGCCATCTGTCGAGTTATTTATTATACATAATTATAATACCGCTATTTGATATAAGATGTCAGTGACAGAACTGTTGATGCTGTTAAATAAAGGAATAGTCTATTTGTAAAACCCAAATTTATGCCTATTATGATATTTCACATAAATGAATTTTCGTAAAATACAAAATTATGCGAAATAGTCGAAAAACATAGCAATCGTCCCTGTTGTTAGTTTTATGAAGATAATTAGTACCGCTATTGGCTAATAGATGGCAAGCACTGAACAAGAAATACCACCAACTTATTGTTAGTGTAAATTTAACGACCTTAAAACTTGTCACATAAACTTTAAAAAGTTAAAAAAAAATTCCAATGCTTATACATATACGTAATTAACTGTGCTTAAAATTACGTATTATGTTTACACGCTTGAGTTGTAGAGTTGTATGAACAAGTTACAAAATTTCGCCACTTTTAAAAACAATATGGTTTCTTGCAATGTAATAATTATCTTCCAATCTTCAACCTTATCACATTACAACTACATTGCTATTAAACAGCAATAATTTCAAATAACTACATACGTGTTTCATGAACATATACCAAATTGCATGTAGTTATAAAACTTGTACACAAAATTAAAAGTTACATTAAATTTTCAACTTTGTTACCAGTCGATAAGTTAGGATTTACAAAACCTTAGCTGTGAAAACACTTAAAGCACTCGATACGCTGAATAACATCGTAATATATACCGTAAGATCTTCGCCATAAGATCGTAATCTGATTGGCTTAGTTATAAACCGTTTTCCAATACGGAGGTATATCTTTGTGGTAATTTGTGCTTCATCTATCATTTCTAACGAGTGTCATTATAGTTACGGTTAGGGTTGCCATGTATATTTATATTTATTATATTTATTTATATTTTATGCAAGTAAGAAGTAAAAAGAAATTATATATTATGATATAATATATTAGCTTTACAATAATGCATTGTGCTTACATAAACAGTAAGTAGACTTTTGATGATACTGTTACAAATCAAAACTTTTTAAAATCTATTTATAAATAGCAAGTACTTTTTTTTATTTTTAGTATATTTTACGAAAGTTATCGATATAGCCCGAAGGATTAGCAGGCTGAATTGGTAGTGGGCTGGTGACATCTGTCGCAGATCCGATAACCGCTGGAGCAGACGTGTTCTGACGCCCTCCAGTTAAGTGGAGTGACGATTTACCCAGTGGCTGGCAGCGGTTGGATTCGAAGAGCTGAAGATTGAGCTCATTGGCGTGCTATTGAAGAGTAGAGGAAGGAGTAGACTGATAATGATAAATGACGATGATGAATTATTTTTTAAATGCGATCCTGCTAACATTTTTTGTTGTCATTAAAAAAACTTTAATTGCAATTTGAATTCACTCTACTTCCCGCGAAAATAGGTCACTTTACCGCCATTTTTCTCTGAATTCTATCTTTGATATTTCAGACTTTAACAATGTAGTGCCTTTTATCTGTAATAAATCATAATTACCCCTTTTATCTTTGCACTGTTGGACACGGGTCTCCTCTCAGAATGAGAAGTTTATCACGCTGGCCGAGTGCGAATTGGGAGATGACAGATAACAGTAGGACAGTGTCCCTCAACAATAGAATAAGGACACCCTACTTATATTAAGCTTCAGAACATAACGTGGAATCATTTACGTGGGTATTAACTTTGAAGAATAATGATATTGGAATAAATGATGGCCGCTATTATTATTGTATGAGGTTTTATGTTGTGAGGTTTCGTGAGGTATTTAGACTGTGTAGAACTTGGAGCTTTTATTACCGCTTTGGAGTAATTATAGTTCGGGAAGCAGGTACCTACCTATGTTAAAGTTGTTTTTGTTCAAAACGAGATCCAGCGGACAATAAATGTTGTCTGTAAAGG
The DNA here is from genome assembly GCA_018244795.1 of Parelbella ahira ahira. Lineage (NCBI taxonomy): Eukaryota > Metazoa > Arthropoda > Insecta > Lepidoptera > Hesperiidae > Parelbella > Parelbella ahira. Next base: position 1,640 of record DWME01009854.1, on the reverse strand, counting down.
GTAACAGAGTTAATGAGAGATAAAGTCCGTGTAAGAGGATATACTTATTCTGTGAAATATATAGAGGCAATTAAATTAATCGTTCGGTAATTCAATTTAAAAATCATGGCTAAATTGATATCTATTCTCAATTCTTCGAAGAAATTTCTCGAAAGAAACGTTAAGAGGTTAGAATTACGTTGCAACGTTCCGTTTTATTAGAATGGGATTAGCTCAATGTTAGTAGAACTATTTGTGCCCTCCAAAACTCTTAATCCACCATGGGACCTACTGTTGCATGCTGCTGAAGTGCAGAAAAAAGTTACGAGGCTATTGGAACTTAACTTACCTAAGGGTTAAGGGCTTGCTGTTAACAATGAATGTGAGCGAGAACCGTTATGTCAAAGTTTTAAGCAAATATTTTAAAAATCTTTGAGAAGTATCTGATCCGACGTAGGTATTAGGTATTCCTAGTATTCCTCATTCACTTTAATTGTAAAATAATTTATTATTAATGATTACTAACAATATTTTTTATTATATATACTAGGTATCTTATATGGGATACCCTTTGTAGAATTACATACCTACGCTTAGGATAGTTAGCCCATTGATCCAGTGGTTAGAAAATCTGACTATGGGACCGTGGGTTGTAGTAGTAGGGTTAATTCTCATTTTGGGCAAATGATGTATGGGTGTTAAAAATTATACAATATATTAATATGTATGTACCTGTGCATATATGTAGTTTGTCAGCCCAGCGTATGTTAACGTAAGTTTTGTATCTGATGGCCGTGTGTAGAAATCGTATAATTGCCTAACATGTACCTCATAGATACACTAGAGACAGGTATCAGTTAGTCAACTGTTGATACCGATTGAGGTTTTAATGCGCTTAAACGCAGCATCAACTTTATTTAAGCCACACCGTCCAACGGTCCATTGTCTCTCCTAACCGCTAAACCGTACCGACGTCTACACTCAATATTGCGCCGCAAACTTCGTCCCGACTCAATTATGGTATCATAGGGTTGCCGGCGGAGACGATCTGTTCATCGATATCGATTGTAACGGAATTGATGGTGATATCGATGGTTTTTAACGTATATTTTAAGTTAACACTCGTCATTTAAACAGTTGGTGTATTGTAAGATATTATGTTTTTTATGTGTTAGTACTCTTTTTTTTTTTTCATATAAATAAATTCAAGAGTGGTTGGAAAACCTTAGTTAATTTGTCGGTCTGGAGTAAAGGATTTTTTTGTTTTATGATAGTCTGGCGTTTCGCAGCGCAGATGTAAACTGAGCTAGACCAAGCATATCTAATTAAAACCTTTACTTTATAGAGTCCTAGATGCCATGCCAACGGTAAAAGCTTAAGATACTCAACATATTTTTTTGGTCATTGTCAATCTGAAAATTTCTGTAACTCTGGCTCCTTAAAATTAATATTTTAAATAATTAAGCAATGTTTATACTTGTTTTACCACTTGAAACGTTATAAGTTGCTTGTGGTTTTAAAATGTAAAATGTTAACTCACAAATCTGCGAGATTTGTTCAGAGTGCTACTATAAACAGAACAGGCTAATGCTATAAAAAAATATTAAAAGTAAATTATTGAAAAATTCGTAAAATAAATAATGCAAAAGCCCAAAAGTCGC
>DWME01009853.1:0-10619 GCA_018244795.1 Parelbella ahira ahira | reverse complement strand
ATCCCGGGTCGGGTGCTATTGGATTTTTCTAATTTGGAATTTCTTTAGTGACTCGGAGTCTCGCTCTGTGCCCGGTATATGGCAATAGGCTCACCACCTATTCAATGGGACGTAAGCGTAACTGGTGAAACGTGGGAGTGTACTATACTCTTCTGCCTACCCCTTGGAGGACAACAGGCATGATGTTTACGTTTACTTATGTACTAACATACTTATACAGAATAAATAAATACAATATTTTGAGAAAATTATCTCGTGTAGAACTGTAGGGTACTTTTAAATTGTTAGCAGATGGCGCCACGAGTTATGTGAATTACGCTTTCGAATCTCAACATTTTCCGCTCATATACACTGACAATCGGGGCACAGCTGCTCTGTAAAAATGATTCCTGGCCGGCTGAGCAATCTGTCAAGAGCACTTTTGAAGGGATTTTCGAATGTAGAAAGTAAATATTACTACTTCGGAGGATACTGTGAATATAAAAAATAAATGCAAGGGCGTGTACAAGTTACTTTCTAGATTTAAAATTCTAAATTCAATCCTTCCTTTTTGCGAAAATGTTTACTGTCGCGGGGCGTGAAACGTGGGAGTCTACTACACTCCCATGTTACACATTGTTACATCATTAGAATATCACGATGAAATTTTTCGCCATTTTTATATGAAAGATGGAGAGAAATAGAGATACATATTCCATTAGCTTAACATTTTTAGAAATAGGTCAAAACACACCGCATTTTACACTTCTATTATGAAATTTTACATTGCGACGATGTATTTATCCCCTAAGCTCTTGTTCCTCTGGGTAGATAAAGTCTGTAGGATCAACGTCAATCTAACACACTGGCACAGTGACGTAATGGCAGAGTTCCAATAGACCACAAAGGCTCATGCCACTTGAGTGATGAATTCCGGTTACTAAACTAGGTTTTGAGTCGATAAGTTCAAGCATTTTTACATTCTTCGAAATTACATGCTGGCTATATATTCTCGAATCAGCGGTCGCGGATTCAAATACCACTTGCAGCAAATTGTACGGCAAGTACGAATAACTGTTATATGTCGATGTAAAAATATCTATCATCGTCGTCATTATCAGCCTACTTCCGTCCACTGCTGGACATAGGCCGCTCCAATAGCACGCTACTAAGCTCGATTTTCAGTTCTTCGAATCCAACGGCTGCCAGCCACTGCGTATATCGTCACTCCACTTAAGTAGATGAAATAGTAATAATAAATAACACCACAATAATCATACATACCTCTGGATACATTTTGCAATATTATTGTCATTATTTCATAGATACTTTATCATTATTTTCTTTAATAAACTTTTAAAACCCAATTACTAAAACAATGATAGTAAATATTTTATTAATGAAAAATAAAAATATCATTAAGCGTTTAACAACATAAGTGAGCAATATGTGGAGGGGTCAATTAAGCGAATGACACGAAACAGACGCCAGAAGTATACTTCATCTTCGTGGACGACATCGTATCATGACTGAAGTGTTTATAAGCGACTGTCTCGTGGAATATATACGAAATTAGTTTATTTCTTTTAGAGTACCTTTTACTACAATATCGTTTTTTTTTTTGAAACGTAACATCACGCCTGTAATCCCCGAAAGGTTAGGCAGAGCAGTGTAGTATGCTCCCACGTTTCACCAGTTACGTTTACGTCCCATGGAATAGGTGGTGAGCACGTTGCCAAGCACAGGGCATTCCAGACTCTGAGTCACGATCCTTCTGTCATTCTACTGTTGATACACGGGTTGTCGGCACTCAGAACGAGAGCCTTAAGGCGATAGTCTCCCACGCTAATCAAATGAGGGTTGGCAGACTTCATACGCCTTTGATAATTTTATTAGTACAATAATCCTAATCTGGGCTAATCCGCGATGGAGCAGCATGATCCAGTATACTCTAGGCGTCCCTGCAAACATTTATATGTTACTATAATCATTCAAGTACACATTATTATTAAAAATCCATCTTACACGTGAAAGAAAATCAATCACCGCCTCAGACTTGCGTCGAATAAAACGAGTTTAGAAAATAATTTCCGTCTCAAGGGGGACTATTTAAAGAAAGAACCTTCGGCGCAAATAAGATTCAGCCACAAACTTGGGACATAAATATAATATAAAAAATAACTAGAAAGCTGTGGACGGACTTACATTTTCATAGCCGGATAGTAGAATGAGAGCTATTATGTCATGTTGAAAACTCTTAAATGACCTGTAAGTTCAGTAGTTAGTGGCTGTGACTACTCACCCGAAGGTTGTGGGTTCGATTCTCAACCACAACAAATATTTATATTGGAAATAAGTACAGGAATTTCTTCTTTACTGTGTGTAACATTATTCATGTAAGTGCGTATTTATAAATTTGTGTATGAAGCTTTCTCATATACAATAGATTATTAATAATATAGAACATAACTATTCGAACCGTATATCGCTTCACCTTTTATCCAATTACATACTATACTAAAGCTTTCTGTGGAATAATGTATTACACACCTTTACTCTTATCATTAGTCATTATATAGAATGCCCAGTTATTCATAGAAAAATTTTACGCTTCATTTTTTCTAAATTTTTTGCTTATTTTATATTTATTAAACTGTACTTTTCCAACTAATGCCGAGCAGCATTGTCCTCCACTCGACCCCATTCGCGTACAGATGTTTTATTTAGAACAACCTAAATACATTATTAAGCGGCAGTTTAAAAAATGGAACTACTACATATTAATAGCGATTCATAATGATAAGCTAGTGACTGCATGTGCGGTATTGTTATGCGAAATCACCGCATAATTTCCCGCATAATTCGCATGCGGGACGCGGACGCACATCGCATACGGGTATTTACATCGTTGGGCGCTAATGTTAATGAAGCGCGGAATGTTTAACTTCAATTAGCATCTACGTAGCTTTAAAGTAGTGCTTTACGAATTATATTTTTCCTTGTTCTTCTTTACGCTTCCGCAACATGATCGAAAAGGACAACATATATTTTTAACAGTTGATTTAGCGCGGGACGCTTGTGAATGGTTACCATTAATTATGAAACGTTGTTGCAATATGAAATTGTACGGACGTGCCTCACTGGTATCTCGTATTGCGACTTTATCAATATATCTGCCAGTACGTAAATGTGTTATATACACAAATACTAAGTACATGAAATATTTTTGTAACTTTTAATCTAGAACAAGACAGGTACCAGACAACAATAAAAATGTCAAAATTTTTGACCATTTGTATTTTCGGTGATTATGCAAAATTATCGGACTGGTTTTAACGGGAAATAGTAGAGATAAATGTATCAATAAGATCAATTATACTATAGCCATTTCAATATAGTTATATCAATTATAATTATCTATAGCATGGCTTTACAGTCGGATAATATATTTTCACGAAAACGCGAACTCAGCCGTTGTTAAGAACCAATAAATAAATAAAATAGAAAATTATTATTGTGTTTACTTATAAAGGGATTAAGTTAGATACTATAAATTATGAAACTAGTTTTATAGCGTCAGTAATGAGGTACATATACACTCAACGAAGCAGATTTGTGATTATTACAGGCTAATAAGGCATCTGACCGAAAATTACACTCTCCAATGCCGTGCAAATGTTGTTAGGTAAGCGGTTACGAAGCGTCGAACGGTTTACATAATTCATTACTAAAGTGACGCATTGAATTTACAAATCTTCACGCCGAGTCCCGCACGGGGTAGGCAGGGTTAGGTACGTTTCACAGCACAGCCACCGTAGGCGGATAAAGGGGAAGAGGAGGAACTTAAAAGGTTTGTTTTTAACGCGACTCTGCCTACCCCTTAAATTAATGTACTAATGGTTGACACAATAAGTATTTCAGTGGCTGAAACACGTGCTTGTGAATCCCTGAACAATTAACTGTACTGTGCTGGGGATGAATTTAATTTTTTTAAAGCATTTAATTATAAAATGTCCTTGTAAATGAATCATCCGACTATAAAATTAATTGAAAATTAAATTTTAAACATCATTGCATGTGTTACGTTATAATTATCAAATTAATTAATTGCAAGCTAGAATAACAATTTCATTTATATATTTTATGCACTTTTTAATTATTAAATAAGTCGTTATTAAAATTGTGTATTTTTTTGAATTATAAAATATATTGTTACTAAAATTGTCAAATAAATTGTTAAGTATGTTTTTGAGTTGTTAAATATATTGTTAATAAAATTTTTAAATAAATAAAAACTTATACATGTGTTTACATGTCACATGCAATTTTTTGAGGACGCTTCTTAACGTTGACAATGAGGGCGCGTGTTCCAAGCTTTATTTTAGAAGGGCAGTAATGAAGAGGGTAGTAGGACATGAGTGGGACAGATGAACACCCTTAAAACAATGTTTCCGCTTTTTCCTCCACCGCCCCTTACTGCAGCGAGCACGTACAGCAAACAGACCCTTTGTCCTTTGTCCGTTGTTCGTGGGATGTTGCAGCGTCTAATGATAATTCTGAATCTTTTTTGGCGGGTTTTTGAGTGTAAACTGTTAACGTCCTTCTCCTAGTTTCTCGCAAAGTAAAATTCTAATAACAAATATTGTCAGGTGATTTGGTGATTCAATTGGTGATTCAAAATACATAACAAATATAGACATTACCTTTTTATCTGTGCGCTTTTTAAACATTTGTTGGTAACATATCTGAAATATTTCTTGACTGTACACACATGTCTAGATTTTTCCATCATAATTTTTTCAATTAATACGCTTCAATGGAATTGCATATCGTGATTATTTATATGAAAAAATACAGCCTGATGTAGCACAATAAAATGAGAAACTATATGAGTAATATATTATTTTATATGGCCCTTTGGTATAGTAAGCTCGATAATATCCTAGTCTGTATCAAGATGTAGCAGATACCAACGCATCTAGATCTTACATTTTGTTACTTACTCTCGCCCTGACCTCAATAGATGTTCTTGTTGCCTTAGTTTTTATTTGTTATATATTCTACGTAAGTAGATAACACAGTTGTACTAACATGTTGACGATAGAACAACATTGTTTTAAATGATAATATATTGACACCAACGACTTTAGGCCGTCTGATCTCAAACTAGACAAATTACATGAAATGACCAAACAGCTGATATGTACATACATACATATTTTAATGCCAAGTCCTTTATGGGGTAGGCAGAGAGCATGGTGTTCCAAATAACCCTATCCTAGCAGGACTGCCGTGCTGATAAGTATACATATATATCTTTAATACATATTTATATAGGCCATTTTTGGTTAGGGATATGCGAATGTAACACGTATTGCAAAGCCGCTAAATACTGGAATCACACACACATATCACGCGGTCCGAATAATGATAATTTACGGCATACGAGACGCAAATATTGTGTGTTTACAGAATTTTTGATAACAGCCTTCGAAGCTGTAATGGAAACCATTACTTTTAACTTGGCCGCCATTTTGTTAACTCATTTCATTTTTTTTTCCCGCCATAACGACCCATATTATGAGGGCTCTTTGTTTTGTACTGTGCCCGAGTAATTTGTTATTTCTCAGCGAAATGAATTATTTGTGTGGTAACTTTCGTCGTTTATTTCAACCGGAGGCGCGGCTGCAAGTTTTTTTTTATCTAACGGCCTATGGTAAAGATAAGCAAGATATAACTGTTAATTTGACTGCCTCGTTGGTCGAGCGGTTGCAAGCGCGACTGCCGATCGGGAGGACCTGGTTTCAAATCCCCGATCGGATACTATTGGATTTTTCTAATTTAGAATTTCTAGCAGTGATTCGGAGACTGGAGGTGTGCCCGGTGTAAGGCAATAGGCTATTCGATTGCGGGACTTCAATGTAACCGGTGAAACGTGGGGTGTACTACACTCCTCTGCGTACCCCTTCGGAGATTACAGACGTGATGTTACCTGTTAGTGTAAAATAAAAATATATTGCTGATAGTATCATTCTGAATACGTACTGTGTCAACTTTTATCAAACTTATTACCACCCCAGAACCCTCGCGTGGTAGGCATGGTATTTCTTCTACATTCATACCGTTCCACTGCTGGACATATTTCTTTCCCAAGGCGTGCCACAACACCCGGTCCTCTGTAGATCTCATCCAGCCGCCACCACCTGCCTTTTTAAGGTCGTCGGTCCAACGAATAAAAAAATAAAAAATAATAATTTAATGAACATAAAATAGTATTTTCAAATCTCATTTTGTACTTTATTACTCAAGTTCCACTGAATCTGTGTATTTGTACCAGCTCCTACGTATCTACTTATATATTTCGTTATAATGTTGTTATATTGTTGATGGGTTATAATGTAATTGTCAATATGGAACCCCCGCCCGCCTCTTAAATGTAGGCGTTACGAGCGTCCTAATAACATTGAGAACGACGTTAGATCGCTAAGATATTGATATGCCGCTAAAAGCCTGACTATATAAAATATATGTAGTATCATTAGTTATGGCCTTAACCCTCCTCGTACGTACAGGAGACTCGTTTTGAACAGTAAAAAACATTAGCGTTGATGATGATTGTGAACGTAAACGTACCATCACGCCTGTATTCCCCAAAGTCTTAGGCAGAGTGTAGTACATTTCCACGTTTCACCAGTTACGTTGACTCCGAGTCCCTACTAGAAATTCTAAATTAGAAAAATCCAATAGTATTCGATCCGGGGTTTGAACCCAGGACTTCCCGATCGGCAATCGCGCTCACAACCATTCGACCAACGAGCCACGTTGATTATGATGATGACGATTAGTTCGATCTTAGAACTCAACTTTTTTATTTAAATTATACATCAGATAAACTATTTTATTTTCAAACAACAAATTAGTCAAAATTAATAGTTACGTGTATATATTTAACATAATTATAAGATGCTCAACACTTTTCCCACATCCCCGTTTTGAAACCGTTGCAACTGAGTAGGCAGGGCTCATTAAATCGACTGTTTCACAGTGCGGGCTCACTGGAGCCACTCACTACTTTACACGCTTTAATTAGAGAATGCAAGTGACTGCCACTGGACATAACTCTTCATAAGTATTCACTAGAGGAACAATTTAGTCACTGATAAAAAAATAAACATTAATAATCGACTGATTTATCATTCCACTGTTGAAATATGGGTCTCCTCTTATAATGAGAGGATTAAGGCCATAGTCTGCCAGGCTGTCCAATTGCGGATTGGCAGACTTAGTACCTAATAAATTAATTAATTATGTGGGAGTGTATTACACTCCTCTGCCTACCTCTTTGAGGATTACACGCATGATGTTACGTTTGTTTATAAATTATTCATATTTTTCGAATGTTCCGTTTGCTTCAAATTTATTATATAAAATCCCGAGTTATAATAATAACCCTTTTTATTCCGTCTTCGATTTTCCCAGTTCCGCTTCCATATTATCCCGTGGGTTGTTACTGGGTCGCGGCTAATGGACCCCTGATCCAAGATTATGGGAATTAGCATAAAAAGCCGGATACTGTCTACATCACTGTGGTGTCCTTGAATTAATAATATGTTTGCTTTTGATTGTATGGTGTTGCTCTTAATAAATACACGTACTAATATGCTGTTGTCACTTAGTCGGAATAGACCACAAAGTTGGAAATATCCAAATGACATAATGTTACACTTTGTCGATTTTAGACCGAGTCTTAGCTCCAGATATTTTTGGACACAAATACCGTCTTATCACAGTGGCTCAAAACGAACAAATTTTCAACACATTTTCCAAAACCTTTCTGCAGCATTAATTATATTTTGTAAAATAATAAATTGCATTACATTGCATTAGGCATATGTAGCATACGTCTAAGCACTTACCTGGGAATTTCTAGGAATATTTCGTATAACTAGTTAAGGGTTAATCCGTATATGTATTAAAGGAGAAACATTTTAACGAATTAAATTTTAATTAACCCTGTAAGACTGTGGCTTATCTCAGCGCGCACTTGTTCCAGGCAAGCTCAGAACTCCGAGCTATCTATATACATACTATACGTGGAAACAATATTATACATTAACTCCTAAGATAATAGAATAAATGTAATATGAAACATAATATGGACTCGTTGAACCCATTGATCACAATCCAATAGTACTGGCCTTTGATGATTTCTGGGTTCGAATTGAATGCCTATTTTAATTACCAGTATGAGGTTTTGGCTGGTTGCCTGAGGTCTATTTATGTTTGAGTACGTCACACTAATGACGAAAGGAATGTCCCTTTTCGAGTCTGAACGATGCTTCGTAATTATTTTTATAGTAACTAATTTAGTTATAAGGTTATAAGGATTGCCTCGTTGGTCGAATGGTTGCTAGCGCGACTACCGATCGAGAGGATCAGGATTCAAATATCGGGTCGAGTATTGTTGGATTTTTCTAATTTAGGATTTCTATTAGTGACTCGTAGTCTGGCTCTGTGCCCGGTGTATGTCAATAGATTAACCACCTATTCCATGGGACTTAAACGTAACTGGTGAAACGTGGGAGTGTACTACACTCCTCTGTCTAATTCTTCGGGGATTACAGGCGAGATGTTACATAAGGTAATTGAATCGTATGCATATTTACAGTACGCAGTTGCTTTCTTAAAAAAACCCTTGAAAAAATATAACGCGTCCCTGGATTTATGCGAATAAAATATTACCGATCTCAATATTGCTACAGAATATGAAAATTATTTTTTATTATACGTACATCTCATTATGTTAATCTCTAAAAGATTAAAGCATTATCGACAAAATACATACACGCTCGCATATCCAAGATAGCAGCTCATACAAATAATAAATTTCCAAGATGGCGTCTCCCAAGATTAAGGCAAGCGTTCTGGAACCGGAAATTGAATGAATCTGCTCAATCGGAGTATAAACATCGTACTTCTAACGCTTGTCGCATCCAGCATCTGCCTGCAGCCTTTCGCAGGTCTTCACCCCACCGGGCCAGAGGGCGTCCAACACTACGTTTATCTACATACGAGTATATACATGTTAATTCCAAGGCTCACAATACCGTTGCTAATAGTAACGGTCTTAGAACTTAGATACGACGACAGGTAATATTTTTTAAATCTGACAATTTTGTAATATAATGAATATTTCCCGTTCTAAAAAGTAAATTTCCTGACGCCAGGCAACGAATAAAGTTAATCTAAGTACTACTTAGTCTTTTTAAGAGTCAAAAACATGAAAGATAGTAATTTAACTTGTAGACTTTTTGAAAAAATTGAAACAAAACCGTGAAAAATTTTCACGAACTCGGACAAAATAAATTTTTACTTGTCGATTGAATACCGATTTGACATAAAATTACCGAAGAAACGTACAAAAGTATGCTTTATTCCCCATTTCTGTATTTTATTACGTACAAAAACCTCAATCAGATTCAAATTGTACACAGAATATGCTAATGGAATTTATATTTATAATTTCAATTTCAGTTCAGTTCGCTGAAAAAATTTCATAAAAACAACTCACAGGATTTTACAATTTTAAAAAATTCGTATCGAGCTTAACTGTATACTTTTACATTTAAGGAAATACGTAACAAACGTAACATCACGCCTGTAATCCCCGAAGGGGTAGGCAGAGGAGAATAGTACACTCCCACGTTTCACCGGTTACGTTCAAGTCCCACGGAATAGATGGTGGGCCTATTGCCATACACCGGTCACTGATCCAGACTCACTACTAGAAATTCTAAATTAGAAAAATCCAATAGCACCCGACCCGGGATTTGAATCCAGGACCTCCCGATCGGCAGTCGCACTTGCAACCGCTCGACCAACGAGGCAGCCTTTAAGGAAATATATTTAGAAAATACTCCATGTTTTATTAGAAACTTCGATCTACCTAAGAATTCTATGGGTTAAAATTTCTTTGTCACCCATATAACGGACTTTGGTAGTCCTATGTACATAGGGCTTACTGTAATGCAAATAGTTCTAAGCGTTTGCTTATTTTGTTAGGGACAGCAAATAGCAACTAAAACAAGCTGATGTTGTCATCGTTGTGACCGTTGAGGGATTTTTTCTGTTCCTCTTGCTCCATTCCATGCATTGAAAAAAAAAAACTTTCGAATATAGGCCAGTAAATAAACTAAATATATGAAGTACTCTGTTAGGAGCACGTTGATATTTTTAACACTTAAAATGAATACGCTATATTGTAAATTTGCATATCCACTATCACTGACAGCCAGTCATGTTAATGAAAACATTTAAGAGTCGATATGCAATCGAAAATTACGATTACCAACAGCCATCAGTTCCAGTGAAATGCCTCGAGGGTGGGTAGTGTTTGAAATGTTATGCCCAATGCAGATTATTATGATATTTCGTTGTATGATTTTGGAAAGTAAATAGATTTAGAAAAGGCACACGTATATAATTAAATTATTGGAGTACCTAATTATTGTACATATTAGAGCTTAACGTTCTTTGCCACGAACAACGCATTCTGTTTGCATGAAAACCAAGACCTGCAATGTTTAATTGGTCGTTATAAAGCCTATTTAACAGGCCAATGTAGAGCCTATTCAATAGGT
>DWME01009852.1:0-10619 GCA_018244795.1 Parelbella ahira ahira | reverse complement strand
GACCAATTTCTCTTGTTTGGTTTAGTATAGCTTCTATTATCATGTCGATATTGTTTTTGCTCTCCTCTATTTGACGTCTCATTTTACAAAGAACTGAAGATCGAGCCCAGCGGCGTGTGATTGGAGGGGCCTATGTACAGCAATGGACGTCGATTGGCTGACAATGATGATTATTTGATTTTACATTCAAAAGGTGTAATGAAAAAGAAATGGGAGTTGTTAAATTTAAAACTGTTGCGAAATCAAACTCGACCAACATTCACAAATTGAGAACTAGCACCGGTCTGCGGCAGGACTAAGCTTATCTAAAACGTTTGCATTCACCAAAGTAACCGAGTTGCCTAACGAGTGAGGGCGATTGCACAAATCGTCACTGGTGAACGAGGACCGAGTTTAATTTGCACGTTGATCAATTTGATGATAAAATAGGTTTCATGTCACAGTGAAGTAGATCTTCGAACATATATTAAATTCTTCTCAGATATACTCATGAATTAAAGACGGTCTAGGAGTTTAAAATTCAGCCCCTTACTCCGGGAGTTCTGGGTCCAAATAATGAACACTTCTAAAAAATGCATTTTTAAAATTTTAAATATTACCTGCTATAACGGCAATGGAACGAATCATGAGGAAACCTGCACTTCTTAGATTTCTCAAAATAAGATGTTCTATAACGCGTCTAAAGTCTGTCAGCCTTCTCATACTAAAAGGAGACCCGTGTTCAACAGTGGAACTCTAAAACCTTTGATAACGATGATAGACTCATAAAACAATAAGTTATACAAATATTATTTACTTATTGTAATAATATTTAATTATTACCAATGGTTTGTAGAATGACAAAGAGATATTAAGAGACTTATAAAACTAAACAGCGTAACCAAAGTACCTACTGGTAAAATTATTTGAATTAGACATTTCTGAAAGCGAAAGCGATTTAACGTTAGAAGGATGTTTGCCGTGCCATTATACTTACTATGGTAGAAATATAACTGTTTTGTACGTAGTCCATACACTATATATCTTGTTACTCTCATTTATTTTCAATCTCGCTCCAGTTGAATATGTGGTATATCACATAAACGCAACTTATTTCTGTGGCTTCATGTATTGCTGACAGAACCCCTAAGGGTCTGGTTGAAAATGTATCCCTCAACTGCGCTATTTTAAACGAATTCGCAGAATCGGCTTGTACGATCTTGACCTTACAAATTCTTTATAATTATATTTTTTTCTCATTATAAGACCTTACAAAAAATGGTTTGAAACATTAATATTTTAAGTTGCCATTAAAAGTAATCCGAACATTGTCCAATATTTATTCAATTTAACAGCAGAAACGTGGGAGATTATTTTTTATTAGTTTTTGTTTTAATTATTTATTGACACGAAAAACATATAAAACACTAGCTTCAATAGTTTAAATTTAAGTACCTGCTAACCGTTGAGCTATTTTAAACACTGATCGCACAATCCATTATTTCGTTCAATCATCAGTTTCAACAAATGGATTAAATATCTGCGCTCGCAAATTTGATATGTTACATGAAATTTTAAAGAGAACCAAAATTGATTGGATGCGGACAAACTATTTTAATAGCAATTTAACAAAAATTACAGTTATAATCGAATGTATAATGTACATATGCCTATAGGAATATCGTGCATAATAGGTGTTACATATCTACATATTATGTCCATAATCGTCCATGCTGAATAATGCGACCGAAAACAGATTTACGCGGGCAATTACGATATAACAAAAGCATTACGCCTTGTTTATGTAAATGTATCGTTATTACCATTTATATCGTTTATTTACGTTAATCAAATACGCGTAATACAGACGATGAATAATTTTACTGTTTAATATAAAAATCTCCATCCGCTTCTGTTTAAAAGATTATTTTTTCAAGTTACGCAACGATTTGAATCTATCCATCCGTCAGCTTTTATAAACCCACTGCAGGACATAGACCTACCCTTATTAACGCCACTACACTCGGTTCTGAGTATTCTCCATCCAACTGTTTTCGGTTTGGTTGAAAGCTGGACATTATAATGTCAAGCCTGTATTTCCCAAAGGGGTAAGAAAAAGGATGCAGTACGCTGCCAATTTTCACCAAATATGTTATAAGCGGTGATCGTGGTGAAACGTGGGAGCGCACTGCACTCCTCTGCCTACCCCTTCGAGGATTATAGGCGTGATGTTACGTTGTTATGCTATAAGTCCCCTGGAAAAAGGGGTCCGCCTATTATAATATACCAAATAAAAATACAGACTCCGTGCTGAAACGAAAGATATGTACACTTATATTAAATTGATAGAATGAATGCACACATTATAATCGCATTACAAAAATGCTGTGTCGTATACTTCATGAGAACTAAAATATATGATTTAAATTTTCAAAGATGAAACTCTTTCCGCGAACGTTTCTTTTGATGGAATAATTTTACTTTAAGTTAATAGCGTAACTTAAAGGCGCGGTCTGACCCGTGACCAACGAAGAGTTTAATATTAAATCGGTTGGTGTAAAGAAGCGAGAACGACAATGGAGCTTAATAAATAAATACAAGAGATCGAGATATTAACACGGTGGACAGTAAACCAGGTAAAACGTTTAACGATTATAATCCCCAAAAGCGTAGGCTGAGTAGTGCAGTGCGCTCCCACGTTTCGCCAGTTAAGTTAACGTAAAGCTGTTGCCTGTTGCTATACACCGGGTATAGATAAAGACCCCCAGTCACTACTAAACGATGATGATGTTGTAATTCAAAATAAAAATATGGTGTCTTTGATGGTCATGATGATGATAGCCCAGGATATAGCGCGCTTGTCTAAAAATGTCTGTTCACTGTTGTCTGCAACAATTCCAAGTTGTTTGGGAAAAATATTTTTTTAATATCCCGCTGTCCTTTCAATATTCTCAGCGGTATGATGTAACAGCTCCTGTTTTTCATTTTAATTAAACTAAATATAATTCCACGATATTTAAAAAGTTTTTAGTACTGGGTTCAATTCCCGGGTTGGGTGCCATCAGATTTCAGTAACTTAATATCTAGTATCTATTAGTCTCAGTTTGGATTTCTGTCCGGTTTATGCCATAGGCTCAATCCCAATTCGTAGTGGTACGTAAAATCTAATATGTAGGTGCATCGCAGTGTGCTACACCCCTCTGCCTACCCCTTCGGGGAACAGAGGGGTGAAGATAAAAAAAATATATAGAAACATATAAGGATGTCTCCTCGTATATCGTATGAAAAAGAGTTCCGTTTGAATAATTTGTTTAGTTTACGAAACAATTTCGTTGTTCCTTGTTTCATTTCCTTGTTCTTTGAATTTGTGATCGTCTCATAAATAGGTATGTACGAATATAAGTACCTGTGTATGATATATCGAGGTAATAAGATGCAATTATTCTCTTTTTAAACATAATTGCTCCATTTTGTCTGTCATATATTTTAAAAGTCAATTTATACTATCTACCTATTCATAGGCTGGCATACTTATTTTTAGTCTGTTATTTAATCTGTACCCGGTGTATAGCAATAGGCTCACCGCCTACACCATAATGGGACGTAAACGTAACTGGTGAAACGTGGAAGTGTACTACACTCCTCTGTCTAAACTTTCGGGAATTACAGGCATCATGTTACGTATTTTTTTACATATTTACCTGTTGGGAAATATTACGTATATAACATAAAGGCGATCGGTCGCCCTTGCCATGACTCGTGCATTTTTGTCGTTTATGTAGGCACTCGCAGGTTTACGGAAATATGAACTTTGTATTTTTTTCAGCTGGCCGACTTCCAAAGTATTATAAAATCCCTCGGGATTAACAAAGTTGGATCGTACACGAATACATCTGCCTTGGGTCAAAAATAGCGACCAAGTAACTTTTCCCTAATGACCATCGATCTATCCAAAAATATAGTCTGTTTTATTTATTCTCGAAAGGTTAAGTATTAAAAACCATATGCTGGGTATTTCTAAAGGTGTATAAAACTGCACTGCAGTACCGCTTTTAACAATGTTTTTTAAGATCCTAAGCAAATGGCAAATACTGTTCTTTTATTGACTATGTACGTTTTCATACATATGAAGTCAACACATGTTGTACATTATTTAGGAAGCTAATATTATATTCATCTGCCTCACGTTCATTCATTTGTCGTTATTTCATCGACATAGAGCTCATTAATATTGTAACATAGTAAGGTACCGGGAAACAGGAAGCTGGATAAGCCCTCCACAATTTTACAGGCACGAATAATAACGTTTATTTAATGCTCTTTACACAAAATAATATAAACTCATAAACAGTGGAGCTCCAAGATGATTACAATGTCACATCTTGTGTCGTATATAATGAAAAAACAGAAGGTATGAATGTTGGCATTGTAACGCAAATAAGAAATAAAAGCTTTATGCTCTCCTCTTATTTCCCTATTGTCCATGAATTTTGAATGCGAACTAAGGCGGCCCTAAAATGTCCGGATGGGTCGCCAGACGCGGTAATCGCGGGCGAGTTAACTAACCGTGGCAGGCGACCGCTCGCCTCTACATCGCTCCAATACTCCCGTAATGAACTCGAGACAATCTTTTATTGTCTGTTTGGACTTGGATAAATTGTGATAGATGAATCTCCGACTCTTTCAGATTCAGGGCGAACTCTATTCGTCTTCCAATTTATAACGCACAGTATCACTAAGGCCGTTCCATCATTTGTCAGCGCCGTATTGTCTTCCTCAATAGTTCCACCAAATATAGACACGATACGGATACTACCGTCATCTGCCCACATATCGATGTCGTAAATAAAACTGTCGACTGGTCTGTGTGATAGATAAATAATACTGCGGTTATTACTTAACGACAGTAGTATACGGGCAAGTGATAATGGGTATTTCGTCAAAATGTAACTGACTTCAGATGGTCATCTATACTTCCAAAGCTACTTCAGCATATAAATAAACAAGGTCAAATATACGTTTTATGCTTTTGACTGGTCTAGTAGTTCAGTGGTTAATGATCTATATTGCTTTTGCATTCGATTACCACGCAAAACAAATAATTATCCGACGAGCATGAGACGTGTTTATTTTGTATCTACCTATGTGTAACATTATGTATGTATGTAACACGTTCAAAAATATGTATAAAATTATTCATAAGTTCGTCTGTTGTTATATAACTTAGCTATAGACCAGATAGTGTGTAAGTTAACCATAGATTATTATTATGGTTATTAATATTAAGTAGCTGGGTGTACTTAAGTGCTGCCGTTATTGCAATAACAACGTTTACTACTCACCATTATACAGTTACACACGTCGCAAGCCTCACATGTATGCTTCACAGGCACGTCGCTGCCATGGACGTGCGAGCTATAGAATAAATTTTAACGGAGTATTTCATGCAGTACGTTCTTACGTAAGGTCTTATGAAGGTTAAAAGAGCATTCGTCGTACTACTGATTGCTCTGTTTGTAAAAATATTTTTTAAGATTTATTTCTGTTATGTAACCGGTAAAACATTGATGTATTTGATGATGAAACCCTACAGTTAGGTGCCCTTCCTTTTGAGGTACATATATATGTAGAAGTAATGGATGAATTAATAATATGTATTTGATAATTACAGACAGCAATGAAACACACACACACGAAAGCAAGTACACATACGCACGCACACAAGCAAGTACACACACACTCGTCCAAAAACACACATAGGTATAGATTTTTTAAGCTGAGTTCTAAAGCACTACTACCATTAGTATTGCTCTCAGCAAATATCTACATAATATTCAGCGGGATAGTGTGTCGCTACCCGCATAGTATAGTTCAGCTCTATTTAAATACGCAAATGAAATGTACACAAGTTTTTGCATTAGACCGCTCTTTTGAGGAAACCTCTGGCGTATGAGTAATTCAATTAGTCCAATTTCAATATTCAGCTGCTGAGTTTAATATTGCCTCGCAATCTAACGAGAGATTATCTGTAGAGTTCATGTACAGGTATATGTGATTATTATTACTTTATTTTGAATGCATTTTAATCTTAGGAATAATTATTATTTGCAGTATTTAATAGGCTATTGGTATTAGTAATACGGAATATTTAGGATTCGTTTATGGAATAAGGGCTGCTGGTGTGATTTCTGCCGCGACGAACCAATTTTGGTACTACCGTACTACGGTTTTTAGCAATCTAACTTGTGACTCATCTCAAGAAATAAGGATCGCTAGTACAGTTACATTTAAGATTAGATAAAAGTTAGAGCGACAGTGTTTTTAAATCACCATTAGGTCGGCGCGCTCCACTGTTGTCTGTTAGGTACAAAATATATCTACGCAAACAAATGCTATTGAAACGTAGAAAAACAAACAGTTCAATTAGATAAATGTAGTACTACAGTGTGTTTACCTCGCCCGGTTATAAAGAACTTATTGTATGTCTTTTGTTAGCGACACAATTACTAAGAATCAGCATATATCTAAAACTTTTTTAGCTAAACGGTTATTATTAGCAACTATTCTCTTTATTTAATAAAGTATTATGAACATAGTTCACGACTGTATTTTGCCGAAGGGATAGGTAGAGGAGTGTAATACCATATTATTTACTATCTTTAAGATTTTATTATATGTATATAATATGTTGCGCACCTGTTCATATTCACTAATTCGTTTTTGCTATTATTGTCACGTATTATTTTATTGTATCTACTGTATTGCTTATTTATAAGACCATGCTATCGCATTGGGTTCAAACCTGTAATGGTAGCAATGACGTTTAATAAATAAATAAATCTATTAATAAATAAATAAATCTATTAATAAATAAATAAATCTATTAATGTAATGATAATGCTCGTATGAAAATAAATATGTTTTCAGAGATAATGTTACAAAAGACGGACGACCTTCTGATTAAAATGAACACACTCCTCAGTTAATCTTTACAGAGTCCGATTGCAAATTATTAATTCGCGTATTTGATTTACTTTCTCTTACATCATCTTATTCTTCCCCGATGTTCGTTATTTCAGAATAAAATATTTGCATTTAAAAAATCGAAATGAATTCTTCATTAAAAATATGTGTAAATTGCAATAAGCATTACAGCCGAACATCAAATTAATTCCAGGTCTATAATTGAACAAATTTATTATTAAGAGAATATATACTGTTTTCGTATTAATTGCGGCTTTTCTTTACGTTTCATCGAGTTTAATTATTGCTGTTTACTTTGTGTTTATAGAACAAAGCATTTATTTTTCCGTATTTATGAATAACGTCCCCAGAGGGGGTTAAAACTGACATCTGCTGCATAAAGATTCCCCCCCGTTTCCGCTCTCCAGATCTTCTTTTTTTATTTTTCCCATATTAACAAACCCATTGCTCTTAAAATGATTATGTATCTAAAGAAATTGTTTTTCGTGACTCTTGTTATTATTTTATGCTGTCATTTTATTATGAATAAATGAATACCTACATTTAGTGAACTCTACCGTCTTATTTAATTAATACCACGTGGAACGGTTAACTTTTGAAAAACGAACCTCTTTACTAAGCAAAAGTTTTTAACGATAATTAAATTAATTAATCGCTGTTATTAACAAATTAAAACAGTGACTGAAATGAGTTTTATAAATACATTTCAATTTAACTCGATCGCTTTCTGAATGGGAATTTTGATATCGTTCCAAAAGATGACGAAAGTCCCGACTCAATGACGGAAGACACTTATACAAATATAAGGTTTTACTTAAGCCTGATCGGAGCGCGAGCAGTTTCTGACTGAGCGAGAGTGGATTGACCTTCAGCCCCCGCTCAGGGCTCTCCCGGAAATACCGATTCCCTAGCGTCGTCGAAACCAAAAATATTCTGCATTTCGCACATCTACAACAATCCCGCATTACCATAACACACTAGTCGCTGTTTAACTAAAAGCTACCAAGTTTGTGATTAAATTAAACATTGAGCTTGCGGGGATCCGGGGATTAGTAGATTTGAAGCTTTACGCTTTAAGCTCGGTTTCGCATCAAAATATAATAATTCATAGCTGTATAAAGTTTGGCTCGTAAAAGGCAACATGTTCTCTATTTTATTACATAACCGCTTAATTTCTTTCGAATTATATTACGAATAATGAATATCTGTAAGGATTGAAATACTTTGCACTCTGTGCCCTCTGGTTACCATAAAAGAGACGTGGCGTCGCTATACAATAACTAAAAATAAATTAAGAGATCCGTGTGTATTGTTCGGAATGAGTATTGTACGGGCTAATTTGATATCACAATAATTAATCTATGCAAGTAAAATGTTATTAAATCCAGCATCTTTGCTGAAAATTAATTAAAATCATCTCTAACTGTAACCTTTGACCGTTGAATGGAATAAGCCACAATGATACTAATACAATAAGTAATAAATGATAGTGACATTTTATACTATTGGCAGTGATAAATCGGTTTAATCAAATAGCTAAACGGATGTACTGTCCCGACTTGTGGGAGACCGGCGCTGAGAAGTGGCGTTGCAAATAGACGTCGCGACCGGTGATTTACAGCGGGGACCCACCGCTCCTGCATTATTGAATACTACGTTCAATGAAAGAAAAATCGTATATTTTGACATGTCTGCGGCCAAATTTATGACTTCCATTCATTCCCTTTGACAAATGGCAATTAAAATCCGTTAGTGATATTCGCGGGCGAGCTCCACTTTCTTATATTCGATTTTTCAAGCTTTTCAATCTCGCTAGCGTTTTTATCTTGCCGGGCTCTTTGTCGTGGCAATCTTACAATAATGGCGGCACTCGTAATAGCCTAGGCGCTAGAGAGACAAATGAATTGTTTGACTGCTCCCTGGAAATTAATTCCAGTCCTTTTGACGCCGCGGGAAGCAAAGTATTAATTAAATATTACACTCCGGTTGAATTCATGGACGTTTTCCTTTTCCGTTCATAAGAAACATGTATATCTCAGTTGTATGTTGCCATCTAATCTAGAATATTCTTATGTAAGTTCTCCGTGGCTTTTATGACTTAGTGGCGATATGTGTCAATCTGGTAATATTTTCACCCTTCCTCGCGCCTCATCGTAAAATAGGGTGGCATTCATCTCATTCTTTTATCTGGAGTTAATTCCTTTTGTCAATTATTACGGGGTAGCGAACGAATAATGATGCTTTGTTTTAAGTGTTAATCACTTTCTTCCCTCGT
The DNA here is from genome assembly GCA_018244795.1 of Parelbella ahira ahira. Classification (NCBI taxonomy): domain Eukaryota; kingdom Metazoa; phylum Arthropoda; class Insecta; order Lepidoptera; family Hesperiidae; genus Parelbella; species Parelbella ahira. The sequence goes on along the minus strand of DWME01009852.1, from coordinate 1,381 downwards.
TCAATGGATTCTAACTTTTAATTATACCGATAATTGAACATTAGGGTAGTATCTATTCATTTTATATGATAGGAATTCATCTCTGCAGTTCCCAAATTCTGCGGTTTTTAAATTACTTAAGTCGACACTAAATATTGTGCTTAGAAACATAAAGCTCAAAGTATCCCAGGCCTTGATGAGGAACTTTTAAGAAAACATCATATTTATTAAGCATTGCAATTTTACTATCGATACTGTTAAACGTCAAAGCCTGTAAAATCACGACTTCTTAAATATTCTGGGCAAAATTAACAATAACTTTAGAATAATGCGACTCAAGTTTCATAATTTACTGTTTCTATTAAAAAGAATGTACTACGCTCCTATGCTTACCCTTTTAGTTATTACGGGCGTGATGTTACGTTATTAAAAAGATGTGAAATTAATTAGGTACCTCAAAAATTTGACTGTAATCATCTTGTTATAAACTCAACCTCTTATAAGTTATAAAGTGCTATATTATACAAAATATGAGAAAATAATTACCTTACTAGTATATTTAACGAGCAAAACAAGTTCGCCTTTTACATTTTCTATGTCTGGCTTATTCGAATCGATTTCAGTCTCACGTTCAGTTACGCCGTAGAGATTACTTAGTAATATGAAATCCAGAACGCTCCTCTTTATAGACCAATTAGTCTGGGAATACGGCACGTTCATTACCAGCCATGGCTCCGATTAGGGAGCTGACGTACCTATATAATTACATGAGCACACATACACGAACGGAAAAACACATGGACTTTTAACGCGAAGCCTGCTCTAATCGCACGCACGTTCCATTACATATCTACTCTTAATTGTATTAAGTTTAGTACACATTACAGCTTCTGCTTTGCGATATGAGGTTGTTATTAAGGAGAATAAATACTCGTAATGACTATTATAAGGGAAATCGGCCCAATAGTATAACATCCAGGTTTGTATGAGATGATATCGATCATCGGCGGTACAATTTCCGAAATAATTACCGAATCGCGAAGACGCTTTGCTCCCGTTTGTTTCACAACGGAAATGAATTCCGGTGCTCGGGAGGAACATTAAATCAGCATCAAGCACCTCCATTGTACGGGAAATATTAAAAGACAAGGACGTCTCTGGAGTATCTTTGATTTCACGGTTGCCGGGCTTGGGGTTGACGTTTTGTTTCTCGTTTGGATCAACGGAAGTCGATTAATAGTAGGCCGGGATAATAGTTTATCGTAGCATTAAATTCATTTAGAAGATTTATTCAATTTTGGAATATAACCAGATAAAGCAACTTAGAGTATGTTAAAAAGGCTAATGTCGCTTTACTCCTAGTAGTGTTTTGTTTTATTCCCACAGCTTTAACTCACGGAAG
>DWME01009851.1:0-10620 GCA_018244795.1 Parelbella ahira ahira | reverse complement strand
CAATACTAGTAATAATTGTGAAGTTCTCCTTAGCTTTATTATTATTTACCATTTACTGCCAATTTACCATGCTACCGTTACCACAACACAATTTGTCAATATATAAATTTTAGTTTTCCGTACATGGACTTATAAGCTATAACTTTGACAATATTTAAAATGCTTTCTATAAGTAAAAAGCATAAAAAGGGATACAATGCTTGTACTTTACATGTTAATATAATGATTATTCTATATCCATTACCTTTGGCAAAGTTTCAACAATTCCAAATATTAAAATAGACTTTAATCCTTGGTTAACTAAGGCAGCGAGTGCTGGTATTAGTTTATTGATACCATATCTGAACACATTAGGCATGCTTGACACTGGCTGCATAGCATCTTCATTTTCTCTGAAAAAATAATAATACCCTTTGTTACTGAAAATTAGTTACATAGTCACTTCCTCCAGCTAAATAGAAGGTCTTAAAAAATCTGCAGGCAAAATATAAATGTGGCAAGCTAAGAACAAGTTTGATGGATCTTGTCAGGAGAGACCTATGTCCTGTGTCTAGTAGCGGACTCAAAGAGGCTGATGGCGATGATAAAGCTACATAGTTTTATTTATTTATTTATTCCATATTCAGTGATATGAATTCTTAGAATGGGTTTTAAAAAAGGTAACAGTCAAACAGAGAAAAGCATAATTTATAATTTAAAAAGTAATTTAAACTTTAAACAAAAAAATATTGTTTTTTACAAATCTACAAATATTGAGGTTGAGAGCTACCGTAAAGTTGCAGTCAATTTTGAAACTTTTTCAAAAGCACTATAATATGTTGATTGTGCTTGAGACTGTCATATTTATAACATGTAGGAATATAAAATGTTTTATAACATAGAGACAACTCAAAAGATTTTATTAAAATTGTTTATGTTCAGTAACACAATCACAGCTACTGCGTAATTATAATAATCCTGAATAACACAAAAGAAAGTAATTACCAGCATCAATGCCCACTTTGTACAAGTAACATAATATGAACACTTACAAAAGAAAAACTGGGTACATGATATTGTGCGGTTCAATGCTCGTGTTGGGTTCCTGCAGCTTACGTAGCGTTGCATTAAAATATCCGCCTTGTAAAACATGTTCCGGGCTCAGGAAAAGGTTACTCATTTCGTATTAAATATTACTAATAATAGCGATAGGTTTAAGAAACAGACAGTGAAGAAAGTTCTATGTGGTTAATGTGTTTATTAGAATTTCACACGGATGGCAGGAATCTCCTTAATGTAAAGTAAAAAGTCTACGATTATAGTACCAAATTACGATACAATTTTACATGTCCAACTTCACAGACAGACAAGTGACTGAAGTGAGCAAAGATACACTGTCTCTACTGTCAGTATCATGTTCACTTGGGATCATGTTGTATGTCGATAGTACCAATGTTTAATGGCAATGAATGTTAAAAAATATTTATTTAATAACTTTAATTTAAACTTATTTATGTAAATAAATATTTGTTATTGAACCAGACCATAACTTATATACTAAATCTTCTTTTTTCTCCCTTTTTAATTACGTGTTTATAAACTGGTTTTATTGCTGATTTTATTCATAGGTGCACTTTTGGTAATCGTAGCTAAACAGCTTTTTAACTTTTAACAAAATTAATAGTACCGTATTTAATTAATATGATTTTGGTAAGGGTAATACCTATACTTAATTTAATTAAAAAATGGTTTAGTTTGACTGTTGACATTGTTCACATTTTCTTGGGTCTGCGGTTCGCACATGAAACAAGAGATGGAAGAGCTGTCTCTGTTTGTCTGTATATTTTTATAAATATATCGGGGGCTTCAAACTTAAGCATTCCAAATAATTAAGATTCATTAAAAGGTAAATAAACAACAGTAAAGTTTGTAAACTGTGACCAAAATAATCGTTCCATGCATTGTAGGTAACAATAATGACTTAAAATCCTTACAAACACGGCAATGAATTATTGAGCCCTATATTTGATTCTTTCATCGGGTTTCGCAACCAATTCGGTGTGTCCGACACAGGTTGCAGTTACCTTGACATAATGCAAAGCCAAGACGACTTAGCTATAAGCAGTAGTGTTGACAGCACATCGTCGAGCCTCACAGTGAAAGTGGAAAAGTTGGAAACGCCAAAGAAGCCAGAAAAAAAGGATGATGCGAAGGATCCGAAACCTCGAATTGTACTTACGTTTCGTTCGGAAAAATCGGGGGCGAAGAGCAGCAACATGAAGATTGTGACACCGGAGGAGAAACAGGAGGAGGTGTCACCGCGGCGTTCCGGCAGGACGCGACACGTTAAGGTAGACACTTACGAAGAAAGTGAGATATCAACGTTGAAAAGAGATAAGAGTCAACCAGTGTCTGAAAACGATGAACCTTCAGATAATTCACATACAATCAAACGATCGACGACACGCCGTAGCAAGGAGTTCTCCGAGGTGCTCTCTACTAGCATTTCGGTACGCAAGGAAAAGTACAATGAAGCTGCACCAACTCCGACTCAAAGGTTGTCACGTCGCATCAAGCCAACTGCGAAAATTCTTGCCAATGAAGAGTTACGCATAGGACTCGAATCACAAAATAATGCTCGACTCGGTTTACAGTCAGAGAAGGCAGATGAAGGTGTATCTACCCGACGTTCAGGGCAGGCCAAGACAGCTGAAACAGCATTAGACAAAAAATCAAAGCGAAAACTTCCAGACAGTAATGAAACTGAAGACCCACCAGTGGGAGACAATTCAGTTATGAAATTGAAACACCTCTGTGAACTTGGGCTGAAGGCTATTGGAAAATCGGGAGATGAGGATACTGAAGATACTGAGGACAATGAAAATAGGTGAGTTATAGTACAATGCTTTTGAATTTCAACAAACATTGGGCTAGCTTATTTTTCGGTCATTACAGTTTACATAAATCCCAATTAAAGTAGTCTGGTGGAGTGTGCTATATATAATTTGAAAAGTTATGTGTGCTTAGAATTAATGTGGTGATGGATAAACAGCAAGCTATTAAAATATTGGTGAAGTACATTGGTTAGACAGGCTTAAAATGAATATGGAAAAATAGTATAACTAACTTATTTTCATCTGGTCCTGAATGTTTTATGTTGTTAGTTTTGCATGGCCAATAATTTTGCTTCTTTAACATACTGTTTAATATCTTGGTGTGCTTACACAATGAGCATTAAAATTATTTGGTTCACTTTGAATATCGTTACAAGTATCATTTTACACATTGAACATATTGATAGACAATCTCTGATGAACAATGATTGATACTGAGAACTGTTATTTGAAGTTGAAAATAGGTATCCAAGGTACTGTGCCAGTAAAGTGTTCTCATTGAAACAAGAATAAATGTCTTACTTTTTCTAAGGGTGGACTGGTAAAGAATACCAGTAGGTGTTAAATATACTTATTGTATAAAACAAGAGTAAATAAATGTTTGTTAGGTCATCAATACTATTAGTGCAACAAATACAAATTAAGTCCTACCAGCTGATATAAAAAATATTACATTAGACTTATCAAAATCATATATAGCTTATTATATATGTATCTATATTCATACATATTTTCTACACAGTGAGACCAACCCAGATGGAGTTGAAGGTGAGGATGAGGAAATAGATGATGATACAGAAATCATAAACAAGCTTTTGGAAGATGATGAGGAGTGGGGAAGCGAGTCCAGCGATGATGAGTACCTGCTTTCAGAGGGCAACTCACAAAGTGACCGGCCTCGTCGTTCTAGAAGGCTCTGCTCGATCTATGGGGCCCATGACAGTGACTCGTCTTTGGCAACTGTTGAGGACAAACCAAAGTATGTTTTCTTAATTCATGCATTTATTAGGCTTTGAACCCTTAGTATTGCTCAAAGGCCAGTTATCTCTAACTGTACTAGCAGTACAACAACTTTTCAAGTCCCACAGTTTTTCTGAGGCAATGTGTGAAACCAAGAACAACTCTTCCTCCCTGGAATTTTTCTGTCAATGCATTGGTATAGCATATTATCTTGTTCGATATATTTCTGCAATTGGACAGGGTTTGAAACTTTTCGATATAAAGATCTTTGTCCTTGAAGAGAATTGGAGCAGAGATTCTTCAGTAACTATTTATTATATTTCATTTACTTTATTTATAATTCTTTTGGAAAATTGTCACCACACTACTAACTATGGGATGGAAGCGCTTTGGTAGCATCATTAATATGGATATTTGGCCAGCTTTTAGCATCTGCATTTGTAGTTTAAGTTTCATGGAACAAAGAAGTATGTTGATATAGAACTATTTATTGTATTTGTGAACAGACTATTCTGAAAGAGCTGATATACTACTTTTGCCGCTTTTGGAATGTTCCAGCAAGTGTGTTTTTTAAATAATATGAGTGATTATATCTAGTACAATTTGCCAACCCACACTTGACCTGCATGGAAGACTATGACCTTCTCATGCCGATAGAAGATTGATGACCAACAGTGAAATGTACAGTAGTTGATGATAACAAATTTTGTTTTGATTTTAATATGTAATTAAATACATAGTCTTAATGTTGGGTCTTACTTATTTAGGTCTTTTTAGTTCTGGCTACATAGGTGCCCCAAAAATTTTTCTCTGTTTGAATATATTAATTATACCAGTTTATTGATATATAATAATCTGCCAGGACCCGTCCTCGGCGTTCTACACGGCTGCGGGGTGTTAGCTACGAGTACTCGGCGCTGGAACACCCTGAACGCGAGTTCGACAGTGAATCTGTTGACCGGTAAGCCTGAAAAATTTTAAAAGGAAACAATAACAAGTATGTAACATTTTGGTATAACATGTTATAGTGGATAACTACTTTGCAGTGAATTTCCACCTAAACGTAAGAAGACTCGGACGTACGAACCGGATGAATCGAAATTGGAAATTGATGAAGAAGAGAACTGGTGAGTTATAACACGATTTTGTAACTAAAGTTAAAGTAAAGGCCAGGAACAACAATTTTGATGTAATAATTATTAAAATTCGTCCTGTGTGGTTATCTTACGTATTCAGTAAACACGTCAGCATTGTGACTGCCTCGTTCTTCGAGTTGCAAGCGCGACTGCCAGTCGGGAGGTCCTGGTTCAAATCCAGGGGTACTATTGGATTTTTGTAGTTTAGAATTTCTAGTAGTGACTCGGAGTCTGGATCTTTACCCGGGGTATGTGCAATAGGCTCACCTCCTATTTCATGGGAATTATACGTATCTGATGAAACCTGGGGGTGTGCTATGCTCCTCTGCATACCCCTTCGGATATTACAGGCGTGATGTTACGTTTACGTCGGCATAGTAATGTTTTAAGACATAATGATTATAATTATATTTTGCAGGGAATTTGCATCTAAACGTAAGAAGAGTCGGACTTTGGATGCAGATGAAAAGTCTGAAGTTGGAGAGGAGAATAGGTAAGTCCAGCGCTGCTGAGGACTAACTGGACAGAACCCTCTAACTCTTATAAGTTGATTCATTACGAAATTAAAATTTGTTCGCAGTCACCCCGCGGCGGCAGACGAGGGCTCTGAGGCGACTTGCCCCAACGACACATCGGCCATCATAGCCACGTGCTTCTGCGAGGAGTCCAGCAATGTACATGCTTCGCCTACGGAATTGTCAGGTATATTTTCATCAATTCATTCCACCGTTGCTTCTGCTTTTCTTTCTAGGTTTATTTTAATTAAATCTTTAAGTATCGTGATAACTTAGTGGCTTAGAACTGCTTTCCATTCCGCGTGTTTCATAGGGAATCCGGGCTCTTTTAACTGTGAGAGAAATAATTATGAGGCAAGGTGTGAAAAGTCTGAAATTTCCTAACTTGGCTTGCAAGGTAGACCAAACCAGTTAGGAATGGTAAGCTGATACGAATGAATGAGTTAACAAAAATAATTATTTTACGTTTTCCTCTTGTACCGTTCTAGAGTAGAATGACACGAGACCTTGATTCTTACGTAAGCGTTTAATGTTTCTTACATAATTTCTGAACTATAATAACCCTGGTAATAATTTGACACAATCGGTTTCCGAAGGCAAGTTTTTATGTGATTTTCTGTAATTTATATCGATGCCACTATTTCCTCGAATTTCTTTGGACACATCAACGTTCTTTCGAAGTAGTCCTCTAGTGCAGACTAAGTTTCCAGTAATAGACACAAACATTTGAGACGGTGATGAAGTTCGTAAGACTTATACTTGTTTAAAATATGGGTACTCAAATATATACACTTAATTTTCTGTATCAGAGCCGGTATTCTGCCAAGCAATTGAGATGGTGGACGGAATTCGCGCCGGCTGCTCGCACCCCGCGCTTCGTGTGGATAGCGAGGATGGCACCAAAGTTCTAGCGCCGATGTTGAGGGCGGGACTGCGGGCGCCCTATTTCCTCGCCTGCAAGCTGCACGCCGCTCAGTTAGCCAAACATATGTGCTGCCCCACTTGCGGCTTATTTTGCACACAAGTAGGTGTGAAATACTGTTTTTATTTAGTGCTCTTCTTAGGTTTAATATGATAATTTACCTCTAACACAAAACTTGCTTTTGTTACAGTGGTACTTAGCAAATATTTGGTAATAATAGTACTTCAGAGTGACCAACCAATTCTGATGACATTTAATTTTGTAACAGGGTATATTCTACCAATGCTCAAAGGACCACCTCTTCCACATGGAATGCGGGATTCTCAGCACCGATCCGAAACTGAAACCGGGCTGCCCGCACTGTGGCGTGACCGCGTACCGCTGGCAGCCCGCCAACCGCGAATCTGGCAAGGTGCAGGTGCAGATGCATTGCAGCAACGAGCGGATCTTCCTGCCCGACCAGAGGGTGCAGTGGTGAGGTTCCATAAAGTAAAAACACCAATACCCATTTAGTCGAAATATCGATGTTGACGAATTGAATAAGCTGAAGATTGAGCTCAGTGGCTTGCTATCGGAAAGGCCTATGTCCACCCGTCGACGGGTATAGGCTGATGACGACTACGACGACGACCATGACGATGATGATGATCAATGTTGACAAACGGTTTTATTACCTTACTGTTTCCTAATAAGTTATTGTTTTTTCCTTAAGCTTCTCTCAAGCCGACTGGTGTCTATTTTGTAGTCGTCACGACAGATTTGAGGTAGCGAAACTGAACATATAATTTATATCCGTATTGAAATGCGATTTTATGTATTGTATGCTTAAACGTACTATTTGTGTAATGAGTATTTGTTGTAGTTTACGATATTGTTTATAATAGTGATGAATGTAATAGGCTGAATTAAATTGTAGGTTTCTATGTAAGGAAAGTAATAGAAAAGTATGTCTTTCAGCACACCAGCCTATCTCAGTTTCTCCACTACAGACAAATCACAGTGCGACACTGGACCAGTGATTCCTGAAGAGCTGTTGCCATCATTACCTATAGATTTGAAGAAGATGTGTGACGCCAGTTACAATGAAGAGAAGGAGTCTCTCGCTGGCGATCCCATAGAACGTCTGTATGAGGCGATCATGAATGGAGAGACAGTTGAGCAACTGATACCAAAAGTTGGTGAGTTAATAATAACGGATTCATTATTCATATTCGTTGTAAAAATACAATTAATAATTTGTGGGTTTTTCGAGAAGATTAAAAGATTGGAGAGAGATTTTTTGGTTAACGAAAAATTTAAATAAATTAATACTCTCGGTATTTCTAACTCTACTCTGTAATTCTCTATTATGGGTGCCATAAATTTATATAATGAAGATACCAATTTAGCTAATAGTCAAACTCGACAAGGAGCATATGATTTAGACAAATTGAGAAGCTCAATGACGTAGGTGGTTGTGGGCCGTAGTAGATGAATACGTTAAGCGAATGCGGTTGCGTTGGGGCAGTACGCGGGCGGCTGGAGGGGCGGCTGGAGGCGCGGCTGGCGGCGTGCGCGGGCGGGACGTGCGCGCACGCGGCGGCGGCGCGCGGCGCGCTGCCCGCGCTCTACCTGCTGCACTACGCGGCCGCCGACCTGGACGCGCCCGACGCCGCCGCTCGCACGCCGCTCATGCGCGCCCTGCTCGGTCCGTCTCAATTCTTTCATTTCCTCTTCTCTTCACAGCTCATGTGGTCCGACACAAAAACATCATTATCATGATCAAATTAGTCTTTACCGCTCCACTGCTGGTCATAGGCTTATGACCTAGATACGAGTTTCAAATGTGTTGCTACCCGCAAATAATAAGTCGGTACTGATATTTATGACATTTTTTCCGACACAAAAATAAAATAAAAATATCAGTATCGACTTATTCCTTGCGGATAGCTACATATTTAGAACATATACATACAAGTCTATACTTGAAATAGTCAATACATTATTCACTTATCAGATTCTTTTTCCTAAAAAGCTGATAATAAAAGCTGTGATTAGAGCGTTAACTTGTGTTGAAATTCTTTAAGGGACAATCTAATTTTCACAACCATCCCTCGATACCATTTACTTGGAAATCGTATGTTCAATGTAAACTTATGCATGTGGAACAAGAAGGATCAGTTGTTTTATTTTTACTTATATGCTTCGATCCTTCATAACATTTAATTATACCTAATTATTTCGAATACTCTACAGCTTTATTGGATAAAGAAGCACCCGAAGACATAGAAGTCGAACAGAACGAAGAGCCAATCGAAAGCGTTGAAGACAAACCGGAGAAAGAAGAAAAAGTGAAAGATGAAGATGTCGAGATGAATGTTGATAACGAAGGAATAATGGATAGCAAAGAACAAGACGAAATAGAAAGTGACAAGAAAGTAGAAGTCAAGAAAGAAGAAGGAGACAAACACAAAATCGAGAAGGAAGATGAAAACGAAAAAGCTACTAATAAACCAAATGAAGAAGATTTACTTAAAGTTATTAGATACCTCGTGGCTGCTGGTTGCGATCTTAACCTTCCTGTATGTATTCTTATCACCTTTTGTGTATCACTGTTATCAAAGTTTGTCTGTTTTTAAAAAAACATATATTCACAAACAAATATACAAGCTACCAGGTGCGATTTGGTCATCATAAAATAGCTGTCGGGCATGACCATATGCAGCAACAAAGAAAATAGCCATGCATAATCTGATTTAAATAAAACTTGACTGTTCGCCTGATGGCGTTAATTATCACAGATTTTCATATGTGCTGCAGCCAGACCAACGAATAATTATTAACAAAGTGCTTCACCTCTCTGTGGTTTATTGGAGGGAGTATATTTATTGTAGGGATCTAAAGTTCATTCATATTATAGGGAATGCATTTATTGTAGGGACCTGAAGGTATGACGGCGCTGCACCTGGCGGCGCAGCACGGCAGCGACGTGGTGTGCGAGATCCTGCTGGACGGTGGCGCCGACGTGGACCCACGGGACAGCGGTGGTTGGACACCGCTCGTCAGAGCCTGCGAGAACTCTAAGACCAGTGTCGTCACGTAAGTTTATGAATTTGCTAATGAGGGCAAGATTATTGATGCTAATACGTGACCATTTAAAGGTGATATTTGTCAGATGGTTTAGAGTTATGCCCGTTTTCATTCACCAAAAGTTTCTCTCGTAGCATAGTCGCTAGGAAATTACGTACATTTAAAATATACACTGTTAATTTAAGAGTATTTTACAGTCTGTGAACGCACCTTGTTAATCACGCAGTTTACGCGTTTATCTTTTTATCAATAACTAGCAAACGCCCGCGACTGCGTCCGCGTGGATATTGGATAGTGTAGCAGAGTATTAAGTATTAACAAATAAAGCGGATCGTTTATTCTAATGAAGATAATCATCCATCTCTGTTCACTGACTCATGATCCATGATCTATCGAAGACCATCAGATACCCTAGCTAGATAGCTAGTGATTAATAACCTTGGGTAATGTACAGGGACTGATATAGCCTTGAATACGAAATGGTTTATTAGGATAAGGATTAATACCCAAGTACGTATAATGTGGACTAGTTTGTACCGGTGTTACAATTGCATATTTTAACATGAAAAAGTAGTTATTGTGACATACATAAGTGTAATAGTCAGACATATGGTATCGCGGACTTATTTGTAAATATTAATGGCCTTTATAAAACAGTAGTACATTACATTACTCTATTGGCAATAATTTTCACAGCTTACGCGATATAAGGATATTATATGGTATTTTTTTCACACTTTGGGTTACATTATCGAAATTTTCATAGGGATCCCTAACGTTTTTGAAAATATTCTATATAGCTTATGTTCATCACGGATAATGTAGGATTCTAATGGTAGAAGAATTTTTTAAATCGGTCCTATAGTTTCAGAGCCTATTCGGTACATACAAATAAACAAACAATTATATCTTTCCTCTTTATAATATTAGTACAGATATAATGTCTATTAAAATAGAGTAACATTTTTACCAACTTTAATACATCTTGTTACTAAATGTAAAATTTCAGTAGTAGGTTTTTCGAATCTTAAATGGCCGTCGGTTAAAGAACTATTCGCATCAAAGGTGTATATAAATGGCAGGTTGCTGCTGGCGCGCGGCGCGGACGCGTGCGCGGCGGACGCGGAGGGCAACGGCGCCGCGCA
>DWME01009850.1:0-10621 GCA_018244795.1 Parelbella ahira ahira | reverse complement strand
AGAAAAATTTATAAAATCCTATTATGACCGAATAGGCCAAATACTGACTGATGGGAGACTCAGAATATATACATTTCATCTGTGTGATTTGTATTATTATTTTATTTTCTCTTAAACCAAAAGTAAATCATATTGTGTTGTAAAAGTTTTTTTTTTGTTACCATGCTTCAAGAAATTATTTTTCTCAAAATATTATATAAATCCTGTTAGGGACATCCATTCATCCATATTCGGCCTTAAAATTATGGGCAACTACTAATTTGGTGATTACTGTAAAAATCCAAACTCACCATCGCCAATTGCTAAGGCGACTTCATCAGTGGGGTCCAGCCACCAGATAGGTGGGTTCACTGGGGTACCATCACGCACAGAAGCCTCCATGGCCGCATTGATTTCATCAGCGAAGTCAGCGTGCAATAGGGTATAGCGGAGACAGATTTCCACGGCCTGAAATATGTAATCTTATTTTTAGGAGATTTATTTTTTGTGCAATAGTTTTTTTCTGTTGCGTTGCTCCGATATCGGATTCGATTATAATAAAGATGATTTAACTGTTGGTTATAAGGCTCGCAGATTTGCACGACAATACTTCCACATTAATACTTCCGCAAGTAGTTCTACAATTTATTAATTTTTTAATTACTTTTTGTCTCTCTTAATTTAGTTGTTCTATTCAAGATCCTATAAAATGTTCCACTTTTTTGAAGGTACTTTGAAGGCATTTTACAAAGCGATGGGCACTCAAAATTCAAAATTAAAATTCTATTTAATTTTTTTTTGAATCAAATTTAAGCTCAGTACCTCATCATCGTGATCCCAAGGTACAAAAGAGTACTGCAGTGTTGGCATGAAGACATTAGCTTGGAGCCACCTGACGAATAGTTCCTTGCTGGGCGACTCGTTGTAGCCATTGCCACCGATCATGTCGGGTAGCACCAGGGTGTACCCATTCATGTTCATCGCCAGCAGCGTGGTGACCAGGGTCGCCAGACCATTATTGTAGCCCCAGTAAGTGTCCTTGTCGACCATGCGCATGAAGACAGGCAAGTCTTGCGTCCTGTGAAAATGTCATACGTAACATCACACCTGTACCCAAAAGGTAGCCAGAGGAGTGTAGTACATGGCCACGTTTCACCAGTTGCGTTTTTAATACATACGAATTAACATATGTACGTACACGCTTACGAAAATTATTATTATAAATTTACATATTAGCTTTTTATCACTAACTTGACATTCGGTGCTTTCTATGGGTGTTTATCTTTCTATACGTGCTATTGGAGAGGCTTATGTCCAGCAGTGGACGGAAGTAGGCTGATAATGAATGAATGAATGATGGTGCTTTCTGCATACCTCGTGTGGGACTTAGCTTGACGATATAATAATAATGATTTTAATTACAAATTTTAGGTAAGTCCAGATTTCAGACTATACTCAGAATGTTCTTAAAAAGGTTTAATATCTATAAATGTAATATACAAACGTGTAAGATATACAACACTAACCTCATTCCAGCTCTGATCTCGATCATGGGGCCGAAAGTGGCCACGGCTCTCACATATGACTGCACGATGTGGCCAGGGTGCAGGTCTATGTCTCCATTTTGTACAGGGATCTGACAAGCAAAGTTGTTTTCAACTACAACATGTGGAAATCAACTTGGCACTTGTGAATAAGGTGCTTCCACTTCGATCATCACTGTCTCCGCCTACCGATACTGTCAACTTCCGTGTGTTAGAAACACGCTTCTACGTGACCACTCTCATTCTGAGAGGAAATCTGTCTTCAATAGTGGAATGACAAAGATGATTATGAAGTTGATAGGGCGGTTGTAGTAGATGCGAATGTGCACTAACATTATTCATAAACTTACAAAAATCAATTTATGTTGAAACTGAATATGTTTCATATTTCTTTTGTGTCTTTTACACTCGTATCGCCATATCTTTTATTACTTTAACAAAAGTATATTTATATATAGTCTAGTGTAAATGAATGGCTTTTTGTATGTATTTAATTTGCACTGTGTTAATCCTAGAAATCAGGAGAATCAGATAAAGAAGTGTTCACCATCTGTTCTTAAAAGTATTCACAAATTATGAGGTATAATGGCTGTACTTATATAAGTATAATGGCTTATGAATATGTAAATGAATGAATGAACGAATTAATGAAATCTTAGAAATATAGAAGAATCAGATAACGAAATGTTCACCCTCTACCATAAAAGTACTAGATAATAAAAGTTGTAACGCCGTAAATAAGAACGTGTTTAGGCTTATGATTACCTGAGGAGACCAGCTGGACTCGCCTGCGTCAAACTTTATGCTGTCAATATCGTAAGTGTCCATTAGGTTGCGGATACGAGATGTGTACCAGTCTGATGCTTCTGGGTTGGTGAAGTCAACGTATCCGGGAACGGAGCTGTTGTTGTTCCACCAGCTACTGTCCGGGTTACCTTCCTCATTGAGCACTAGGTATCTGGAACACCTTTAATGTTTAGTAACAGCGAAAGAGACCTGAACATAGACAAAGCCAAGATTAGTTATTTGTTAGTTTTACCCTTTTTCTAGAGCTTCTGAATACCAAGGATTGCAGTCTTTGTTAATGAATGGATGCACCCAAATAGACACTCTAAAACCAAGCCCCTTGATGTCCTGGATCAGCTGCTTGAAGTTCGGCAATTTTCGTTCATCAACGGTGAGTGAGCCGTAACAGATTTCCCAAAGATCGTCGATTTCGAATTGCGCATTAGGGAATCCAGAGTCTTTGATCTCGTTAGCAAAGGCCCAAAGGCTGTCCTGGTCAATTCCACGGGAATATCTTGCCCAAGTAGACCAGACTGGATATTGAATCATTCGATAGTCGGGAACACCTGATGGTTTGCCAAGGTAAGTGTCAACAGCGTGTTGGTGAGCGATTTTTGCGTTTTCAAAGACCCAAATGTCGTATTTCAAAATGTTGTGGGTCCTCCGCGTTGAGTACGGGTCTGCGACGTCGGCGATGAAACACAGGTGATTGTTTTCGATATTGTTGTAGTCCACAAACAGGGGGACTTCGGCATGGACGTATATGTACTGGCCGGCAGAGTTGAGCCAATATCTCTCGGAGACAGCCGAGTTGTCTTCTTCTTTCGATACGATGGAGTATTTCTGCAGCATGCCCTGTTGGATCGGCCAGTACTGTTCCTTTTGTTCGGGACCAGCAAACCACTGTTTAGACCCTGATAAAAATAGGACATATTAAAATATACCTCAATATAAATTTTATTTAACCAATCAATGAATGAACATTAATTGTCATTACCAAAGAGGAAACAGTCTTCGAACACTCTATCGCTGGGTCCGTCCCAGTAAACTGTCAGTTTGTGACCGCCGCTCGCCTCGTCATATTCGGCAGTAACTTCGAATGTTACTTCTTCGTCTTCTGCCGATCCTCTGCGCCCGATGCGCCCTAAGTCTTCTGAACCTTCATCTATTATCAAGATAATAATTATTAAAAACTGCAGCAACTATAATATCTGAATACGTTTTGAAAAATTTTTAATCGCGAAGGATGTAAAAACGATTCGAAGTTGGGACATACATATCTATATAATTATATAAACTCGAATAAAATTTTTGCGGTCCAGCTTTATTTACAAACGTATGGATTGTGGAAATGTATTCATCAGTATTATCTCACGTAATAGGTAGGTATATTATAAAAAAACTTACAAAATTAGCCCGTGAAATGTATGTCACTCTGTAACCGATATAAGTTATTCGTTCACTGACATGTATCTCAGTTTTTCAATAGTCTTAGACACACGTACTTTATTCTACTAAATATACCTACTTTTATTCTACCAAATATACCTTATTTTGCTTAAATGAAATCTCTTTAATAGTAATACTTTTGACTATGCTTGTCCAATTTATCTCGCAATTTCTATCTCTCAATGTCTGTTAGTACTTTGGTACTAACAAATAAAAAGAAGAAAAACTTTCGTTTGTTAAGATCTAGGTAACTTGCCAGTCCGTCGAAGTATAAAGGTTATATCTGTGTTTGACTACTTATTTTAAAAACTGTTTAGGCATTTTCGTAACAAGAATTTGAAAAACATAAAAAGGAATCGGAAAAACAAATGCTCGTGTTATTACCGCTAACGAAGGTTACGACGAAACCTCCATCGTCATGCTCATCAACCAGGAACCCAGTATTCCTGGGAGATCTAGGCACGGCACCCAGCACTACCGCTACACCTGTTTTAACATTGCACTGATTATGTATCCTGGATATTGCTATCGAAATGTTACATTATTTCAACAAAAGTTACCGGGTAATCTGTGTGATCATCATAAATTAAGAAAGTGTTATATTTAACTAGCCAGCTTATTACTTTCTAATAGCATTTAACTGACACGCAAGATGTGTTACTGAGACTTTACCATCTCTTGCTATTTTCGCGGTCTAAAGCTTTTAAGCAAATATGGAGTTTAACGGGAACAGTCAAAAAGTTTAATAGCCAATATCTTTAATATATATTACTAAGTTCCTCGTAAAAAAAACTTTTTTATTTATTTATATCTTGTAAAACCATCATATCTCATGGTTTAGAAAACGAACTCATTGCTGATAACATTTTTTTTCGTAACTTTGGTCTAAGTAGATAAATGTAAAAGGCGGTATTATAAACTAATAGTTATAGATAAAATTTGTCCTTTCAGATTATGAAAATCGTAAAGTCTCACCTGCTAACAGCACCAGCCACCTCATTTCGCTCACCCGCAGAGACTTAGATGTGCGAAATCGGGTATTTCTCACAAATTGTAACATTTTATTTTCCATATCAACATTTATCTTTGGATACTTCACCGACTTTCGTGGATAAGAGATGTCAAATAAAATATCTCATGTTCCTTTCATATATGTACAGGGTGTTTTTCCTTATATACAAGTAGGTACATGTAGGTGGGTATGTTTTTTTGAAATATCATGCATTTGTGTACATGTGAAACAAATATTCCAATCTATCTAACAAAAAGAAGCTTAAATTAAATCGTAACATCACGCCTGTAATCCCCGAAGGGGTAAGTTGAGGAGTGTGGTACACTCCTACGTTTCACCAGTTACGTTTAGGTCCCATGGAATACCTATTCCATTCCATTCCAGGGCACTGATCCAGACTCCGAGTCACTACTAGAAATTCTAAATTAGAAAAATCTAATGGTATCGGACCCGGAATTTAAACCCATCACCTCCCAATCGACAGTTGCCCTTGCAACCACTCGACAAACCGTTAAAAAGACGCATTTTAACGAGCATTTAAATCGGATGTTATAAAAGGAACTCATTTACCTACCTAAATCATTAAGAAGGCTCTTTTTCATCATTTTTTTTGTATATGGAACATCCATATCCAAATATCCGTATCCAAACAAATGTTTTTGTATTGGATATAGGTAACAGCAAATGTTATTATACGATACCTACAAATTAGTTCTTCTACGTTTCAGCCGTTAATGGTCATATATTTGTATCAGGTACATTAATCAAAAGTGAACAATGGAAATTAAAGTATTCGATAACAATTACATAACAAAATTAAATTATTACACACAATGTATGAATTTAATTTATTTATTGTAAGCAAACTTCCGAAGACTACCGAATACAGTACATAATAATTAACGTTAAAACTGATTACATTCATTGAATTTAATAGAAATTATCACATCCTAACATTATTTATTCGTTTCATGTTTAGTTAAATTAATTAAGTGCAAATATCTATATTATCTTAACGCCTAAGTTACCATAAGTTAAGACATCAATAATTTAACTGCTGTTGATTTAATGAAATTCATGCCACTATAGTTATATTTTATTTTAGCGTTAAGTATGTGTTATCCACGCCTTAAATTGTGTTTAAAAATAATAATAAAAAATAGGTTTGTATTGTAAAATTGTATAAGTGAAATCTTGCTTAGATTACAAACACTTATGTAATTCGTAAAAGGCCGATAGACACATCAAATCTTGTTCAAAACGTCTTAAAGTCCTCCAAACACTAAAGTAGTAGGGTGGACCTTTATCGCGATGAGAGATAAGATACAATCAGTCTTATTAAGTATTTTGTTTACTTGTTTATTCTTTCCTTAGTTTATTTCCTTATAGTAATAAAACTTCGTAGAAATTAGTATTACATTTACAAACATTGGAAAATGATTATTCAGCACATGTAACAGTCAACTTTATCACCTTTCAAATATTTTATTTATATTCCTTAATCAGGATTTACGTAATGTTATAAATATTCAATTGGTGTGTACAGTAGGTATATTCTCAGGTTTCACCAGTTACGTTGTATATACATTCCATCATGGAATAATTGGAGCCTATTACCATGCACAAATCCTGACTCCCAGCTCTAATACTAATAAAATTTCGTGATAAAAAACCTAATAGCAGCTGAACTAGGAGCAAACCTTAAAGCTCTCTATTCTTAGTCGCATTTATAACCATTCAGTCAATGAGGCAGTAAAAAAAGAATACAGCGATCAGTAATGATTCTAAATTTGAGTCTTGTAGGATTTTTTTATCACGACGATCGGTTCTTGTCTTGCCACCCAAAACAACTGTGTACCTATGAATTGAGTTAAATCGCAATTTTTATATTTACATATTGATACATAACAGATTACAAAGAAATTATAGATTTGAATGTATATAAACCGAAATTTTAAACTTACCATTGAAATTGGCAGAAAAGACAGAATCATAATCGCATTTGCTGACATAATATTAGAGAAAAGAATAAAAGTTCGAAATGTAAAACGTCAGATTAGAAATAAAAGCCGGACATAGTGTGGTTTTCAACAATGGCAGACCCCCGTATTCGACAAATAAAGATAAAGACCGGCGTTGTAAAACGTATAGCTAAGGAGAAAGTAGTTTATGAGAAAGAGGCTGAACAGCAGAAAAACAGGATACAGAAGTTAAAAGACGAAGGACAGGACGAACATAATATCAGAAAGCAAGAAGAGGTTCTTCAGGAGTCGCTTATGATGGTCCCGGACTGTCAGAGGAGGTGAGTCACATGTGACAATTGATTTTTACTGCTTATACAATGCAGGTGCAAAATAATTTGGCATCAAACGCAGCACAATGATTCTGACGCATTATTGTTATACCAGGTGAGAACAGGTTACAAGCATTGCACGCTATATATTATCATTATCGATTGAAATATTAAACAGTATTATTCATCTAGCAACATATAAATGTTTCACACACACATACACACATCATCAGCCTATTTCAGTCCACTGCTGGACATATGAATGTTTATGTATGGTATAATATTTTTCATAGAGAGGAAATATCAAAATATTTTTCACTTAGTATTTTGTAAAAAAAAATAGCAAAAACAGAAAAGTTGAGAAACTCACGAGAATGTGTCCTACATTCTCGTAAGTTTCTCATTTGGGGTTGCATTTGGAATCAGTGGTAGATAAAGAAACTTTATATTTGATCATTTCTAGAACTTGCAGATCTGTACAAACACATGATTAATTTAATTTAATTTGAACTGTAATTTGTTATTTAAATTTTAAACCAATTTTACTAAAATGAAACACTTTCAGGCTAACGAAAGCATTTGCTGATCTCAAAAACACTCTAGAAACAGAGCAGGATCTCAAGGAGCATGAGGACTATGTGTTAGCGGAACAAGTATTAAAGGAGGCAGAGTGTCAGCTCCCAGAAAACGATAACGCCTAATTAGTCTAGCTATTTACAATAATTTCTTATATTATTTTTATACATTTATAGTAATAATCATGTCATATAATCGTAATAATAACAACAATTTTTATGGAAGCAATTATACATTCCGTTTTGTTCCTGATTTTCCACCCCCACCATTGCCTCCCCCTCTTTTAACACCATTAAGGCCACCATTTATCCCACTCCAAACTGTTTTTCCTTCACAAGCAAATGCTCGAACTCAAGAAAATGTGGATCAGGAATATATCAAAAATTTTGAAATGCAAATACCAAAACAAGAAAGAGAACCCAAATCAAAAGCAACTACTATCGTACAGATCAGAGAAAAAATGAAAACCCTTGTGTTATCGCTGAGGAATGTGGCGGACCTAGTTGGTGAATTGCGAGTAAACATTGACAAATATTCTGAAGATGAATGGACAAAGAGAATGAAAGAGATTGAGTTCAACAAACAGAGAATACAAGATAAGATTACTGATTGTACAGACTTATATTTGGATATGTCAAGAAAAATCATTGCTAAACGCTCTGCAAAAAGATTGCGCTTGAAAAGACTAAAAGAGGAAAGGAAATTGGCAAAGAAGGCGAGATGGAAGCTAATGGAAGAGAGATCGCGTAAAATTGATGAGAACTTACAGAAAATTAAGAATGATATTTTGAAAGCTAAACAGGTGAGATTACAAAACCTTTAACAAATTTTGCTTGTAAATTTGCTTATCAATATGATTTTAATTCTGATTTGCATACTTTCCTATATTTTTGTATCAAAAAAGTCTATTTTCGTACAATTAATTTCTTTAATATCTAAGTATGATATTTGATTGCAAGAAATTTGTATTATTCAAAGTAAATTAACATTGTCATTAATTTATTTAATGAACTAAATATTATACCTTTTGATTGAATATATATTGCTTGTCTAACTGTATGATATTTGTCAAAATTTGGTGTTTAATATACTTTGATTTTGTGTATGGTTGTGTTATTACTAAAGCCAAAATGGTCATGGATATCACCAGCACATTGCCCATACTTGATCTGTTGTCCATGTACTAAAATCCTTTAATTCATTTAATGTATCTAACAGGAAGAACAAGCAAAGCTCGAAGCAGACATAATATTAAGAGAGGTCATTAGGAAGAAACAGGATGCTAAGAAGTGCATAGTTAAACTGGATGCACTTTTGAAGTTGCGTAAGGCCAGACAAAACACAGCCAAAGGCCGAGGAGAGGCTGTCTCTGAAAACGATGCTGAAAGTTTTCTTAAAAATATTGGTATGTTTTTATTACATTGTATTATTTTTTTCTTTATTTTATCTTATGACATCCTTACAAACAGTAATCAGACCACTAAGTTGGCAGATCCTATACTTTGATGATCAGGCTGCTGATTAACCATATATGTACATACATATATATATATATATATATATACTTGTTTAGATCCAGACAGAACAAATACTTGTGCTCATCACACTAATATTTCTTTTGGGTGGAATTCAAACCCATAACCTCCATCTTAGGTCTAAAGTTTGGATCATCTGGCCGGTAATACTGTCATCTGATTTCGGACAATGTGTTTTTAATATGATTTGAAATCATTAGTCACATCGATAAAATTATAATCAATAGTTTTCATGCACAACCTGAAATGTGTTTTTTTATTAAAAAGTTAAGAAATAAATTCTTAGACAATGCTGGGTATTTTTAAAATAGTATGTAAATAGTAAGAATATGGTTAAACTGCTAGATTTTACCTTATGAATCAATTTCTAGTGTAATATGTTTAGGAGTCCTGTCAAATTCCTACATTAGTAAAATATTTGAATTTGTGTATTGAAAAACAATACAATAATTATTTGTTATTTTTACAGATAAGCTCAAAACACTTTGGAATCAAAAGTTACTCATTTATGATGATGAAGAGACTAAATTACGAGCAAAACTGGCAGAGGACACATCAGAGACCAGCAAAAGTTTAAAAGATAGGGACAGTGCAGTTGCATTGAATCTTGAGACATGGCAGGACCTTCTGTTTGGTGATAACAATGCAACACCACAAGAGAACTTCCACGGGAACCTTAACAAATTTATTTCTGTCAGGTGTGTTACATTAACATATTATTGTTATATTGACAGCTCTATTACAAGTTAGGAGAACAACACTGAGCGCCAAATATGTCCATCCTTATATACCTGATATGTTTCTACATTCATCACTCTCTTCATAGCAATATAAATGTGTATACTGTTTCAAAAAAATTGTGCGTATATTTGGCAAATGTTATACAAAATTCTTGTCTTTACTTAGGGATAGCTAAGTATTATGACTTATTTTAGCTAAGTATTATGCCTAATTTTAATTATTGTGACTATGATAAATTTTAAATGAAAAATTGAAAGTAAATCCAATTATTATAAAGAACACAATTGTAGAAAATAGTTATAAAACAGTGTACTGTAGTAAAAAAATCAGCGTTTAAAATATAGCAGATGTTAAATATGAAAATTGCAGGTCTCAATGGGATCAGAACTTGAATGATGAAGGGACGCCTCTTCCTGTCGGATGGGTCGTGCCTGACCTAGAAGCGCATACTGAAAACGTATAGGTGTAATGGAAAGTGAGAGCTAAGCATGATTGAAGAATTCGATGCTAAACAAATTATTTGTGATATAAATATTACGGTAAGAAAATCCCTTGCGAATCCAAGTAATGGGAATATTTACCGCACGATCTTCTTTTCTAAATTCAATTTCTCTCGACCACATATCGCACTATGAAAATGCTCTAGACGACATACCGCTCGAGGGCCATACCTAGAGACGATAATTCCTCTAGACGACATACCGCG
>DWME01009849.1:0-10621 GCA_018244795.1 Parelbella ahira ahira | reverse complement strand
CTATCACTGCGTTAGTTCATACATCACATAACATTAGATTTACATGTTAGTGCCTAAATTTTGTTGTCTAATTTTGTTGTTCTAATGTTAACAGTAAAGTACTCTCGTAAAGCAGCACACTCTTTTTAAAAAAATCACTTTGGCGGAAGGAGGGTGGGTGGTATGACTGTCTTTTTATGCTATTTAAATAAATTTATTGCTTATAATGCTCGAAAATCCGAGACGAAACACATATCAGGAGTTCTTTAAGAATAATTTACAAAGTTTATATTAAATTGAATATTTTATGCAAAGTGCAGAGTAAAATGAAACAAACTGGACTTTTTTAACAAGAAATTCTGCTTCGCTGGAAAATTGGATTAAATTTGCATACAATGCATTCATGCATGACACGCATGCTGTTTGGAATTTTAGCGCGTTGCAGTTCTGTACCAACCCTTGTAGCGACATCCCCGAAACTGTTATAACAAAATAAAACACTGCATCTAGTGCCAATATATAGTGACTACAGCGCTCTAACAAAATATTGTACCGCATTTCAATTAATATATTTCGGAGTTTGTCACGTACGAGTTGAAAATAAGTATTAATAATATTTGTGGAACCGATTGCTCTTAATGGGGTCCCGTTCGAAGTTGTGCAGGAATAGTGTTTATCTCGAGCAAATCTTGCAGTTTGGTAGAAACAACTTCGAGAAGAAAGCCTGCAAAAGAATACAGCATGGGTGGGCATCATATAGGAAACTTCGCCAAGTCTTTTCGTCACCGCTACCGCAAAGCCTGAAGACGAAAGTCTTCAATAAGTGCGTCCTACCTGTCATGACCTACGGAGCCGAGGCGTGGACACTGACGGTGCGACTGGTCCACCGATTTAAGGTCGCTCAGCGAGCTATGGAAAGGGCCATGCTCGGCGTTTCTCTGAAGGATCGCATCAGAAATGAAATAGCCCAAAGGATTAGCAAGATGGAGTGGCAGTGGGCTGGTCATATCTGTCCGCAGAACCAATAGCCGCTGGAGTAGACGTTTCCTGCTATGTCCAGCAGTGGATGGAAGCAGGCTGATAATGATGATGATTATGAATGAATATTTATGGAAATGATGTAGATATGTAAGTAACACAATACTGGCTTTTAGCCGGCACATTATATGGTCGTATTATATGAAGTACATGAAGAGACGCATAATACTAAGAACATTAACCTTTCAACATGCGCAACGCTATACATACAGAATGAAAAAATGATATAATAACAATTCGAGGATGCGGGCGAACGGGTAATATTGATTAACCATTTGCCTCGCTCATTGTAGACATGCCTTAATATTCAATTATTAAAAACTCCGCAATGAAATGGATGGAAAAGGCTACGCTTGCAAATATAATTGAAGTAATCAATCATCACTTATAATACCTGTACAACACAATATTAATCATTAGCCATGAACTCACGGCGGCAAGCATATTGTGCGAGAAATGTGGTTTTGGAGTAAGCCGTAAAGTTATTTGTAATGTATTTACTGGTAATGTTCGAAAACAAAGTACCTAACCTCAACGCCGCAAAGACCATAAAGTAAATTTAAGTTGGATAGGCCGACTTTACAAAAGTGTAAAGAATTTATCAGCGGAATGAAAAGGCATTTGTATTAGAAGATACCTTTTTTAAGGCTTTAGCAACGGAATGTTGCTGGCGACGGCTATCGGCTGACGGATGGCCGGCGTGAAATATTTCATGAATCCCGAAGGTATTATTCAATGACGCAGACATTAGATACGCAGTTTGGTGCCATAGTAAAGTGATATTCTAAGATGTAGTTTTAGGACAATGTAGGTACATATATGTTCATCCTAGATTTTGGGCAAAAAACACTTCATTCGGCGAGTGAACAAAATGACATCAGCGGTGGACTGAGACAGCTTGGCGATGATGATGATTCATATTACACATTTACTAACAGCGCCCATAACGTTTTGTACATGTAAAGCTATCATTCATTATAAGCTATGTCATGAGACTTAAACGTAACTGGTCAAACGTGGGGGTGTAGTACACTCCTTTGCCTACCCCTTTGGGGATTACAGGAGTGATGTTACGTTAATAAATTAGAGAATCAAAGGGAACTCTCCATACGTAATTTGTTATAAATCGTCTCCTAAAAACGCCATAAATTAATACATAATAACCTGACCCCAGCAGCAGGCTGCCTTTATTTAAGTTGAACGCTGTCATTATTTGAATTTGATTAACGCATTTATCTTAGTTTCAATTAAAAGTTTCGTGAGATTATTCTGAGAGATCTAATAAGTGACTTTTATTACTATATCACAACTGTTTTTTTTAGTTGGCATGTTAAGTACGCCGACTACTGATAGATGTGACTTTACATTAGGTTAAACGCAAAATGACTTATTAAAATCACATTGAATTATAAGACGAATCGTCTCATTCGTGATCACGCCGATTAATACAGGGCGATGTTGAACATCAGCGCCGAGGAACCTCAGTTAAATTATAATTAATTCTACAATGACTGATCCTTTCCGGGTTTATGGCGGAGACGTTATTGCTGGAATCTTACAGCCCCATTATACAATTTAATTGAAACTCCAGGCGGCCCCCAACGCGCTCCATCAGGAAAGGGCGACGATAGCAGATGGCTGAGAACACACATCGTATCAATGATTTCGAGTAATATACACGGTCATCTATATGTATGTGACGAAAAATCTTTGTACCCCTTTTCAATAAAATCGCGCGAACAGAGTTTGCAGAACATGTTTTCATAGTTAAGGAGCGCACATTTATACATTTGAGTTACAAACACATTAAATAGGTAACACATTGATGAACATGCAACAAGCACGGCAGGTATGCAAGGATAGGGATATATGACAGTCCGTGCTTTTTGCCTACCCCGTAAGGGACTTGGCGTAAAGATATATACATCTATATGTGTAACATATTGTTTAATTTTAATTTATTATTAGTATGTCGTCACGCAAGGTCTCCGGTAGATTAGGACAAGAGCACCGAGAGTCAAATATCACCCTCTCTTGTCTATGCTAGATAAGTTATTATTGAGTCAATATATATAATTTCGTATTAAAGCCGATATTGAATTAATCTTGGGGTATTGGGTTGTGGTTTAGGAAAATAAATTAGTTATGTAACTAAATTTATCGAATATACCTATAAATTTAAATAGGGGCATAGATAATCAATGCGTATTTTTAAGGGAATTTAGCGTGTTTCCATCGTAAAAATTGTATTTCTTGAACTGTTCATAAAGGTACGATAAAAACGCTACAAAAATAGTATCATGTATAAAGGCAACATAGAAAAGAATTTCGTGATATGCGTGAAAGGATGAGTATTTCGTAAAGATACTAAATCATACTTAAAATCGTATGCCTGTCTATTTGTAATAGTCTACAATGGTACGATTACCTCGCTCACTAAGAGTAAACGAGGATAATCGTACCATCCACCGTCTAATGCTCGAGCAGTTAAAATTATTTTATAACTCGCAGACGTTAACTAGTCACCCCGCTATCGTGATATAATAGCGAGATCAGAACGGAGTCAGATGAACCTATGCTAATTCTCGCTGAACATCAGACGAGATTGTTGCCAAACGCGATGCTGTTACTATTAAAAAATGGCGGCAGGGGAGTGCACTCATTGCAAGTGTCAAATTGATTTCCGCGCGTTGTAGATCCCACTTTCACTGGAGCTTATTGTCGGAGCCGTGTAGATTCGTCGAGATAAGCGATAGGCGTGGTTGTGACATGTATGCCGCAATGCTGCGGAGTTTTATTGTCCGTAATAAGGCTTGTGAGAGAGAAATATTTATCGAGACAGCCCTGACAGCGGCAATGTCATGCGAATGAATAGCCCTAAGATAATTTTAATATAAAAATCTTACAAAATAATTCAACAACATAACTCTTATGGATTCTTTATTTTTTATACCATAAAAAACGCTTTTATTTTCATATATTTATGTGGAGCGAGATGATGTTTCGAAATTGGATGGAATTACCTACACATATAAAAATTTTATCAAGTATTTTTATAAAGGGTTGTGAATACAAGGGACAGTGGATTATTACCTATCTCCCATTGCTTGATTCCAGAAGACATAGTTAATCTCTAGTTTATAACCGGTTATTAAAAATACGAGAAAGTCTCGATTAAGTCTGATAAAGTTTTGGCATTTTATTTTGTACGATTGCAAAGTGTCCAAAGACGATGGGTAATTTGGCAACATCCAAGTTGTCAGACGTGATTTTGTACTTTACGATATAATATAAACGACATTATGTAAATATTATAAAGTGTTACTTAATGATCATTGTTGGTTATGACACTCCTGAATAAAAGGGAACTGGTATTCAAGTGAATCGATTGCGTATCAATACTTTACATCGTGAGGAAACCTGCACGCCTAAGCGTCTATGTAAAAAAATCTCTAAGGCGTGTGCAGTCTACCAACCCGCACTTGGCCAGTGTGGCAGATTAAGCTTTAACCCTCTAATTATTAGAGGAGACCCGTATTCCAGGAGTGGAATGATAGGGTCGGAGCAGAACATAATTAATTTTATGGGAACCAAAAGTATGTAAAAATAAAAGAAAATAACACAGAAAATAAGAACAATTACGTTCAATCAAAATTTAACGATCCAAAATAATTATTTTACTTTTCTATATCCAAGCTATTATAATGGCAACATATTAAGGTACTGCAAAGGGACTAGAGTTAGTGTTGAGGTGTAAATGAAAAGAATTATCCCTTATTTTCCATACTTTACGACGACTTTCGTACGAGAATGATTTTACCTGCTTATTGTTAGAAAACTTCTAAAGGTTTTTTCCATCTATGCATCATCTTCCCAGGCATTTTCTCATTACAGTACAATTTTATTTACTCGTATTCTATGACATGTATTCGGAGTATTTTTGTAAAACATAGAAGCGAACGCCTATTGTCAGACCGTGGTCGAGAAAACCACAGCTCCAAAAATCAACTAAGTTAATCAAAATAAACTGAATCGCCAACAAAAGTGAAAGACGTAACAAAGTTTTCAATAACCCAAAATGAACCGTTCGTGTCTTCGAAGAATCGTGGAAGTTTCAAAGGGACCTTCGGTGAGTTATCACGTTGACAAGGCTTTGACCTACTTTTATCATCATTATACCAGCTTACGCGTTGTCTTTCCATTTTCTTGATATTTCGATTGATATATTTTTTATATTTCCGATCCTGACGGCCATGGAATAAAACGTCCTCTCGGCGTCCATGTTCCTCAGCAAACATTACTTTTGTGTTCTCATGTTCTACGTAATCGTTTTCATTATTCAACGCGATGAACAATATTCTTCACTGAAAAAACAGAGTGGGTATCCATGTTGCCGCCTGTAAAATAATTTACTACACGTAAAACTATAAGAAGGATGAATTACTGTACAGAGTGGGTAACAGTAGGTACTACAGGGATACTTTCGTCGTAGTGGAAATATAGTGAAATTAATTCTGTGGTTTGTGTGTGTGTGTGTATAATTTAAAGTGAACATCATTGTTCATTAACGACTAGTCACCGGCGGCAACACAAAGGATCCCATCGAGAGTTTAATGTATTGTAATGAGACATTCGAATTCCGTACTTACTTAAGCAAACGTGAACGCCTCGCGCCGAGAACAGATTAAGTCGTTTAATATTCATTGTCAATCGTTCAACCCACGCTCTTCCAATTAAGAAGTATATTTTGATTAAATACTATTTAAATTTTCCAGTGATTAGCGACTTGCGATAAAGTGCGGCAGTTCCAAAATTAATTTTCATAAACTTTCGTTTTACTTTGGTCGTTTATCTATTTGTTTTGCTTTTTCAAGCAATGTTATTAATTTATATTCAGACGACAGACAGTGCTCATTACAGGAAATAAATGTTTTCTTTCTTGTTTATAAATATGTTTATGTGTAAAAAAGTCATACATTTACCATGGTAACCGTTTACCATCCCAATCATGATTGGGATGCCATACGTCATGATGTAAAAGCAAAATTAAACCTTTCTCGTAAGCTATTTGCTATATGGTCATCTAATAGCTGTTTAAAAGGTAAACCCTCAATTATTCAGCTAAACAGCAATTTATATCTCACCTTATCCGCTGTTGCAGTTTGTACTGGAATTAATTAAAATATCTCCTTTTTATTGCATTATGTTTTCACCATGAAACAAATTAGACTGACAGGATAAGACTGAGAGGACTGACACTGGACAATATTCATTAGGCGACTAGAGGAATATCTATTATATTCACATTGTGTATGTACCTATTAAGTAACATTTCTTATACCTAATATCTCGCTTTGAAATATACACGTAGATCCATCTATTAAAGAACTTTTCAAATTCGATATAATAGGTACTGAAAGCAGAAATCTGAATACCTAATTGCCTTTGTGCAGAATGGAGGCGATAAAACAATACGCATAATGAATAGCGCCGCCTGGGCCCGCACACGAAACATGGATTTCGTTACAACAATGTTTAGTTACAGTTGCGGAAGTTTGATGGGCGCGTTCATTCAATAATCGTCGCTCGTCATGGGCCCTATCTGCGCCATTTGTATTTGGAACTTGCTTGATAGCGGGGTACGAGATGATAGATTTACCGTAGACGATTTTGTAATAGATTAGTACAGTTCGCACACGTATTTCTATAATTTTTGGTCGACAACATACTTTACTTTCGTAATTATATACTCGTATAATGCCTCTGTGAATATTTTTATTCTTAAATTTTTATATATCAAATATGTTGTTTTTATTGATTAAATGTATATTAACATGTTTTTATCATTAATTATATACAGTAGCATTAGCTGATTTATATCAATTAGTCATGCTATAGGTTAGGAACAAAGCTAGCGTGTGTACGACTGATTTATCAAGATGATAGTACCTAACTATCTCTAACTGGTAGATAAGTAGCAAGCTTGAAAGTGTATTTTAGCCCAACTAAATGTATGAGTCGGTCGTAAGTATAAGTACCGACAGGATATTCTAAGCTTTAATAATTTCATATCAATATCTGGTACCTTTTTAGCTTTTACAGTATAGTATTAACATAAAGATGATAATAAAAATATCTTCAGACAACTTCATAGACGACCATCTGGTCCCATATTAAGTGCAGCCTGTACTATGATACCTAGACAGCTGATAACTGCAAACGTAACTTCTTAAGCACATAGTATTTATGTATAAAGATAATTTTAAATTCAAATACAGAAAGGACTGTCTTGCTTATCACATCAATATTTGACCCAGGTGGGAAATACTCCCACAAACGGCTTATTGCTCGATTTTACTAACCACTGGACTAACGATATTTAAAGTCCTTACCGTGCTGTCACGTTAGCAATTTTATTGTTTTTGGAAGTATTTACTATTAAAATATACGGTTTACAAAGTTGAAAGACAAAATGGAATATATTAACAGTCAAAAGAGTCACTTGGATTAAACTTGAACAACCGGTAATTTAATAAATACTTTAAAACATATAACTAAGTAGTTATAATGGCTGAGAAACAATCCAACGTCGAAATTGCGATTTAAAATTTCAAACTGCGATATAATTTTGAAATTAAAACAATTTTACTTTCAATTTGAAACATGTATAATGTCAAACGTCTCAGTTTTGATTTCTTCCCGCGAAGATATCTAATTAGAGCGGCTCCACGCCACATGTCGCCTCCAGAGCCGCGATACCAAATTTAGAACAACTGTTCGTACAATACGCTGACTGATGTTATAAGGAATTTAATTAATGTTGCTTGACTTGCTGCCATCTACCGCAGAACACGTAGGAAGAGAACACGTCACGACGTGGCGCTCCATAGTACTGTTAATGGCAATTCGCTTAAATAGCCCACACTGGTCTAAGTTGTTGTTATTTTATAAGATAGTCATTCACATATTATGTATATAAATAATTAATTATAGATGTCACAATGTATTGAATGGATTCCACGACTATAACATATCTCTTATAGCCGTATTATGTTATAACTATTTATAAGTTGAGCTTTTTCATAAAGTCAAGTACATATTTTTACAAAATATAGACATTAATGTGACATCGCGCCTGTAATCCCCAAAGGGGTAGGCAGAGAAGTGTAGTACAAACCCACGTTTCACCAGTTACGTTTACGTTCTGTGGAATTGGTGGTGAGCCTATTGCCATACAACGGGCACAGATCCAGACTCCGAGCCACTTCTAGAAATCCTAAATTAGAAAAATCCATTAGTACCCGGACCCGGTATTTGAACCCAGGACTTCCCTATCGGCAGTTGCGCTTGCAATCACTCTTCCAACAAGGCAGTTAATTTTTACAAAACATGTTTTATTAATACATATATATATAGTTATTTATTTCATTGAACCACTGCTGGATATGGGCTTCCCCAAGGAGGTTTTACTTTTAATATTATTGAATCGTTAACGTATTATCCTAAACTAAATTTAAACGATAACGTGTTACATATTTCAAGCACACTCCGTACACACGTGAATATTTCAGTAGACTTTTCGAGGCTCACAAAGCCGTAGTATGATGCGCGTGTAAATTCTTAAGGCTCTCTTAACAGACCACAGATTATGTTGGAGAGCAGTATTATTTTGTACTCTTACATGAAAAAGATTTTGCAAGAGAGGAAAATGATGTTACAGTACCTTGTAGTCGGGCACGTAATAGGTTTACTTGGGATAAACAAAACGCGTAGCTTTCTATGGGCAGAGCTGGTGTCATTTTAAACGATATGTTGGAAGTATTTTATTACATCGTTATAGGTACACGTTTGGGTCGAAATAACGTCTCTTAAGGACTGGGTTTATTCACGTAAAACCCGAGGACAGCCTGAAAACTCTCGGAATCTTTCCTAATATAAATAGTAAATGTAGTTAGACCCAACTTTTTCAGTTCATTCCCCTTTGAAATGCTAGAAACTATAAATTCATTATTTAAAGTGGATTACTTGGATAAAAGAAACTAAAGCTTAACAAAAAACTTAATCAAACAACGAGCTTGACTCTAGAGAAACAAGAGAAAAAAATAAAAGGACACTAGTTGAAAGCGCTGGAAAGTTCGCTTTAGTGTACATTGCGCTAAGTGTTGTTGCATAGTGACAGAGTGACGAGTACTACACTGGGACGGCACCCGCGCAGGCGGCGCGAGAAGCTGTGCTTTGCGACTTACGACCAAATAAGCAGCGTAAGCAAAATCCTCACATGGATATCTTATTTTCAGCATTGGACTGAGACAAGTTGATGATGATGACGAATACCTATAGTTATACGTTATGCAGGCTATTTTTTCGTTAGACAGCCAATGAATGAGCTTTATAGCATGTAGCTCGCACGGTCGAAGTGGAGCGGGGCCGTGGAGCGCGAGCGAATATTTACGATACGCTCTCGGTCAGCATTCACTTACGTAGTTTTTCTACAGTAAACAAGAGGTACTGAATATAAAATGGCGTGCTCTCTCGCTGCTGTTTGTATTAGAGCCGTTTACTTATGTTTGTTGTTTGTGTCGCAGTTTTTGCGTCCTAGCTGCGTTGCGCTTCCGGAATTCTAAAATATTAATCGCGCGTAGAGTAATTCAATTTCGTTTTATTTACAAAAAGTGTTCGTCTTCAGATAGTAACTGTAACGGTGAAGGAAAATATCGTGAGGACATCTGCACTCCTTAGAGTTCTTCATAACGTTATCTATGGGGCGTGAAGTCTGCGAACACTTTTCATTCTCAAAGGCAATCCGTGTCCAACAGTGGAACAATAAAAGGGTCGATGATTATGATGATTTCAAGAGACTGTGTAAACAGCTATTTCGAAAAAAAAAAAACTGCCTCTTTTTCTAGCTTTAAGTGTAATCTAGTTTGTGTCGAGATGTACCCACTGTAGGGAAAGAAAGAGTAGGAAAAACAAAAGGGTGGAAATACCGTACATTGTGTCTTCTGTGTATGGCCGGCAAAAAAAGCATGATGCGGTGACAGAAGGCGACACTTAAACACCCGAACCGGATAAACAAACTTTTGTTAATGGCATTCTGTTTGTCTTTATCCGATTTTGCCAAACCATAACAATTCACGTGTTTATTTTAGATATTGATTGGGCGATGGCCCAGTAGCTAGTGAACTTGGCTGCTTAGACGGCGAGTTGTGGATTCTATTCCAAGTCAGGACAAATATACGAGTTAATATTTGTGATAAGCGCAGGCATTTGTTCTATGGTTGTGTGTGAAAAATGTTTGTCTACAAAACTATGTAATGTATGTGTACAAAACTATATGTATTGTAATATGTAATTGTAAACAAACAACAAGGTTGTAGCTCTGTTAAGAGAAATTTATTTTCATGTTATCATGTTAACTTTTAAAACTAATTACAAGAAACATAACTTACACAAATTCAAGTACAATTACTAATCTGTAAAGGGAAACAACATTAAAGGATATTCCTTCAATTATAATATTATTTTATTTACAATGTTGCTTTAAACATACCAAGAATATTTATTAATCGTGGGTGTGTCTATGTTGAGGGACAAGAGATGTCGA
>DWME01009848.1:0-10622 GCA_018244795.1 Parelbella ahira ahira | reverse complement strand
AGAACATATCTGATCCAGCGGCTATCGGTTTTGCGACAGATGTGACCAGCCCACTGCCACTTCAGCTTGCTAATCTTTTGGGCTATGTCGATAACTCTGGTTCTCTGTCGGATCGCCTCATTTCTGATGCGATCCTTCAGACGCAGAGCATAGCCCTTTCCATAGGTCGCTGAGCGACTTTTAATCGGTGAACTAGTCGCACCGTCAGTTGTAAAAAATGTTTTTTTGGTATATGTACCGTGCATACATACATACTATGCATTATTGATATATTCATTTGATCCAAATATTTACACCTTTATTTCTTCCGATTCTACGATTTAAACTGGCTTAATAAATATGTTTCGTAAATCTACTGTCATTCATTTTTTCAACACGACCAAGCTGTCAAATAAAAATTTTTTTCGTCGCTGATCTAGAACATTCGTTTGGAGCTGCGAACGGCTTTTTGCAGTTAACGGTAGTATTTTAACATATGTCCGCTAATCTGTTCGGCCTAGTACTGGGTCGTGACCATGATTGCTACTTAACTGTGCACTTTTGTTTTAAAGAACGCGAGTAGGCATAATGTGTATATGGGCGGAATGTAGTTTGACATTATAATGGATAATATGTAGAACGATCAAAGTAAAAATTTGTATTTTTTTTTTATTTATAGAAGTATTTGAAGTTGAAATTTTGACATGATTCCTAATCATAAAAAGTTTCTCTCCCAGATTTACGCGATTATTAGATTAATTTAGAGTTTGAAATATTTTGAAATGATTTTGATACTAACGATTTTTTAGTTTTTTTGTGTATACATTATGTGTGTGTGCATATAGTATATGTAAGTGTTAAAGATACTTGACTTTAAACAGGCACATGATTTTTTAAATCATGGTCCATACTCGAATTCGAACTTCAGATTTCAAGAATTAGAAATAGAATATTGTTAGGATTATTTTTTATGTCACACTATTTTAATTACGACTTTATTTTATTTTATTATAAAACAGAAAATTGAAATATAAGGCCCGATACAATTAAATTGAAGCATTTTTATTTTTAAATACTTATCGTATAACGAAAAATTTTACATGACGTCATTGTCTATAGAAATATACAGAGTTTTATTGACTCACATACTCGTATGTCAACACTGAAGCCAATTTTCTATTTTTGACCTTTCAATTAGAAGTCGCGCATGCAACCAGTCTACCAACGAGGCAGACTATTTACATTGATGTACACAATAAAACCCAACTTTAAGCGAACAATATTACTATTTATTAAATAATTATTAATTAACGCTAAACTGTCGACCGCTGTTACCTGCAAGAAGAAGTTACAATTTGATATGTATCTTGGAAATCTCCGCGACAGAGAGATGAATGAGCAAATCATTACAATACAATACCTACTATAAGTGCGACACAGTGCGATACAACACAATACCGTAAAGTATAATGCACTACAATACAATATGACACATTACGATATAATAGGTAAAAAAAAGTGACATCACGCCAGTAATTCCCGAAGGGGTAGGCGAAGGGGTGGGCAGAGGAGTGTAGTATACTCCCACGTTTCACCAGTTACGTTTACGTCCCATGGAATAGGCGGTGAGCCTATTACCATACAACGTGCACAGATTCAGGCTTCGAGTCACTACCAGAAATTCTAAATTAGAAGAATCCAATAGTACTCGACCCGGGATTTGAACACAGGACCTCCTGATCGGCAGACGCGCTTGCAACCATTCGACCAGCGAGGCAGTTAATATAATACGACACTTTATAATACAATACGATACAATACAGCACAATTATAATAATGGAACAAGTGTACAGTATTCTATAGAA
Source organism: Parelbella ahira ahira (assembly GCA_018244795.1). Taxonomy (NCBI): domain Eukaryota; kingdom Metazoa; phylum Arthropoda; class Insecta; order Lepidoptera; family Hesperiidae; genus Parelbella; species Parelbella ahira. Next base: position 8,778 of record DWME01009848.1, on the reverse strand, counting down.
CAATCCTTTACTGTGCAACAAAATACAGTGCAACAGATACAATACAAAGAGGAGATGAAACTAAACAAAACATGGTCCTGTCGTTAACAGGCAATTTCTACCAAACGGCTCTCCAGGGAGGTCTTTCCCATAAACCCTACTTCAGGCGTGGCTCTGCTTCATGTACAAATTCAACGTCTTCATTACTGGCCAACCCACATTTGGCCAGCGTGGCAAACTATGGCCTTCACCCTCTCAATTTGAGATGAGACCCATATTCCAACAGTGGATTGATAAAAGATGCGAAAGAACAAAAAAAATTAAACTATGATAAGTCAATGAGATAGATAGATCAATGTTAGTTATACATATATATAGATACCTCCGACATCAGTGCCTGCCAGAGATAGGCGTCTCTGAAAATAACAGTTACATTTACTACTAAAGACATTAGTGGATGAAAGTTGATGTAACAACTTCTTGTTTTGTTGTACTTTATTGTATAAATGAGGGTTCAATGTCTTTTCAAGAGTCTTCTCCTTTCAAAGTAGATTTAAATAAGTCTAAAAATGGGGACAGCCTCTGTATGAATGTTATGTTTAAAGCACAGCCACTGAAGCGTATTTAATGCTCATTTCTGTAAACTAGTGGCCCAGCAGCGATCGACATTCAATCGTAAATATGTATGTGACATGAGAGGATAAGTGCCAAATATTTAAATCTATAATAATTTACATTACGCCTATATTTCCCAAATGAGGTAGGCAAAGGAGTGTAGTTTCACCAGCTACGTTATACCCCCGTACGTATCCGTACAGCTACGTTATACGTATGTGTATATTTATGTATGAAGGTGTGTATATAAAACTGTGTATATCATCATCATCACAGTCAGCCTCTCGATGTCCACTGTTGGACTTAGACCACCCCTAATCGGCGCCACTCCATGCGGTCCTTTGCCTTCCGAAACTATGTATATATAAAATAATTGTATGTATGTACCATCCGTGCCTGCTACGGCATCACTCCGGGCAGCGTCCGACGACGGGGCGTTAGCTGCAATGATATTTATATTTTCAAAATACGTTAACCTATTATAACGCTATTTAGAGATACTGAACACTCTGTCCTCACTGCCTATTCCTTAAAAGACCTGACGTGATGATATAATATCAATATTTTTACAATAGTCACATTAATACGTCACGTTACATAATTAAAATCTCCCACCATTCTCAACGAGTAAGTAAATATTCCATCAGGAAGGACTAATATTTCTCTCTTGATGCCCGGTTACCAAAGCCTATATTAGTATGTTATCAACTGCAAGATTACTAACATATACATATATTAGATTTACATATTAGTTATATGACACAGTTTGTAGAATGTATGTGAAAGTGAACGTGATATAAATATAAATTTATTGGGACATCGCCACAACCACCTGAACCCAAAGCATAAAAAGATCCTACAGGTACGTTGCGGTAACCAGACGGCTGATAAACAGCATATACTCATACATATATATATATATATATATATATATATATAGTTGTCTACAACATGAGACAAGAAATACTTGTGTTCGTCGCACATAATTGACTGGTTGTGTTTTGAGCATCATTTTTGATACAATAAAGCTCACCGTCTTTTGCATTCACTGTGATGTCCGGTTCAGTTGAACCCGATTCGGTAGCTTCTCCTGTTGCAGAGTCCACACCAGTTCCTGTATCCGCTCCTGTAGTTCCTCCTCCCGTAGTTTCTCCTCCTGCAGTTTCTGTAGTCACTTCTGCATCCGTACCCGCTGTCGTCTCCGCGCCGCTGTCAGGGCCGTCTTCTGCTGCAGCGTTCGGATCTCTGGTGTGGTGTACAATGACAATATTCGAATTATTCCACAGATGCAACATTACTTTGGTTGAAAGTTCACGATCATGACCACGGTCAGTGACCGTCATGACTGATAAGAATCCAGCGAGTACGGATGGAACATGTTACGGCAAGGAGTCTCGTGGAAGTGTCAGCCGGGCGACGTGAACACCAAGTTAGTTAGCGTAGTTTATTATATAAGGATTTGGTTATTAAAATTGTTACATCAAAATTCCTATGTCCCAAACATACATCGTGTTACCAGAAAGAAGGGAAAAGAAGAGAAGATTTATTCCGTATTGGGAGCATTTAAAGAAAGAAAACAAGTTTATTTGCGATATTTTATAATTATATACAAAGTTATAAAAAAAAGAGGAGAGAAATAAACAAAGAAAACAGTATCGATCTGGCACTGGTTCAGTGAGGCTTAGGTTGAATGTATTGTAGTACCGAATTTCCAAAATGGTCTTGGTGATGGACTCGCCGGCCACGTTGAACTCCGCCTGGTAAATTCCTTCGAACGTGTCACCGAATTCCGTTATCCGGATGATGATCTCCGTTGAGGTCGCCTACAATAGATTCCAGTACAGGAACAAGCCAAGAAATTGTTTGGAGGAAACGAGTTACTAAATATACCTATGATAGATCTTATATCCTTATGGTCATATCATATACTAATTTTTCAAGGAATACAATTTCCGTTCCAGAAGTATCAAGTTTCGAAATTTCAATGCTATTTCCATGCTACATGTCACGGGCAAAATGGAAATTAATTAAGATAATTTACAAGCAATAATACCACTAGGATTTTACATACATACCACGTAAAATGCTATTGATCCCATGGAGCGTCTCCTATTGGAAACTTCCAAGGGTACACCGTTGACGTACACCTGGAAGGCAAAATAACTTCGGGTTCAACTTTAGCCTATTTGGCGCTTTAGGAAACAAGTGATTCACTAGCGTGTAATCTCTACCTTTCGGATAAGAAATCTGGTAGCAAGCCGTTCGAGCTGTTAACTCATGTTTTAGGTATGGATGGTAGATAAATAGAAGGCAATTTTTTATTTTTAAATATTACCACAGATAGTTCATGACCTCATATGGCTGAAAACCTTTACCTTTTCCACACTGCACTCGTCGCAGCTGTACGAGATGGTCTGCTCGAACTGTTCCCCGCGCTTGGGAGAGTTCACCGTCACCATTTGTGATATCACTATGGCTGTAAGCATTGATTGTTGGGTTACTTATAAACATTGCATTGAAATTATCATATCTTCTTCTTCGAGAGCGTCTCCAGTAACTAAAGGTTGGCAATCAGCTGTTGGAATCTGTCCTTATCCTCGAAATAGTGCAGATACGTTTGCGATTCCACTCCAGTCTCAGGAGATGCGGGGCCAAGACTGCCTTCGTCTCACTCTTCTATGAAATTTTTATTATCATCATTAGCTGGTTTCAATCTACTTCTAGACTTAGGCCTCCCCGATGGGGTTTTACATCACATCACATGGGGTTTTATATATTATTTATATATTGACTTGCAAAATATATACACAAGAATGGTAAACGTATTCTAAAGAGTATTGTATTAAAGTTTCAAAAAAAAGAATTTCAATTTTAAGGTCAGCGCAAAACGTCAATGTATAAAGTGAAAATTGAACGGATTTTCTTACCAGGCGCTGAAAAGATATATTTGAGTTGTTATTCGCAACTTATTTTTGATTATCGCAATTTTTAATACGTTACACTTAACCCAACTTAATTTTCACGAAAACGTAAATATTTCCCATAAATTAATGTCATCCCCTATTTCATTTTCTAAAGAATTGATTTAAAAATTTACAATCTGTTTAAAATGATAAAGTAACATAAATAATCATCTGAATAAATTAGTTAATATAACAATAATAGGTGAATGAATGCAAGTGTCGAGAGAGACCCAAACCCATCTGTCTTGATCAAATAGTTCAGATACTGACTGAGGGGGAAGAGCAGAATTCCTCGCAACCAAAGTGCGTGTATGAAGAGAGTGATAAATCTGCAAGAAGCAGATTTCAAAGGATATAAATATATAGCACTTCTTGTTTTCTGCCTACTCTGTAATAGACCAAGTGTAACAATATACTAAACTTATGTAATAAGTCCTGTTAACTTGTCATTCAGTCTAACAGTATTTAATTAATAATATTGGCAACATAATACTTATACTTACAACTATCTGAAAAAAAAAAAATTTAAGCCATTACAATCGAACTATTGAACGTTTTCGAACTATTGAAATTATATTCAGTTATCGATTTTTGTTATAAAAAAACACTTTTATATGTTCATGCTAACGTCAATTGGCAGATTTTGTTACATCTACTGCGTAATATACACACACGTAACGAGCACGCAAAGTACCACCAAAACATCGATAAGCTGAATCGGAATCCTGGTAGCGCCATCTGTTTTTCGAATAGTGCAACTTTTAAACACCAATACTCACTGTCAATCACAGCCAGCACTTTTTTAAACACTTTTTCTTTTTCTCTGAAGAAACCCATGTATACACAAGCATGGTTATTCTCGAATCTAAAAACCAATATGCATAATATCTTAAATATCTTTGATTTAGTGAAATTTCTAATGCTGACTCGAAGTCTGGATCTATGCCCGGTATATGCAAATAGGCTCATCACCTTCTCCATGTGGGACGTAAATGTTACTGGAGAAAAGTGGGAGTGTATTACACTCCTCTTCCTACTCCTTCGTGGCTTACAGTATAATCGTTGTTTTATTTATTATTTACTGTTGTTATAACATAAAACCACTTACCTAGGGAAATTAAAGCTTATTAAATTGGACATGGGCACAATAAACACCCTTCCAGCAGACAGTACGCTGTCGCCGTTACACAAGATGTCGGCCAGGGTGCAACTATCGCACGAATAATTCATGGTTCTATCAAAATGGCCGGCCACGTCTACTGACGTGGTTATACGAGTTATCTTTATAGCTAAAAAGCATGAAAATAATTAATTTCGCCCTGTCCTGTACTTGTTCCAAGAAATATAATATAATACAATTATTCTTTATTGTACACCAAAAACAGAGAAACGGAGACTGTACAAATTTTAGAAGGCACACAAAAGGCGGTATTATCGCTAACAAGCGCTCTTTATCTGATAATTTCTGGCTAAGAGACAACAGCAGCGATCTGATACAGGTCAAAGATGTACGGAAATAATTGTTAAATATTATGTGTATATAATTGTATAATCAAATAGGTACTTAAACGTATCAAAAACACTCTTTTGCAATACGTAATGTAGTATAGGTTGAAAAAAAATTGTCTATGGACTGTGACGCAATTAAATCGATTCCTGTTTTGACATAAATTTTAATAATGAGTTACCACCTCAAGTCGTGTGCAAAATGTTTTACTTCAACACGCAATTGAAGCTATATAAAGAAACTTATTATGCAATAGAGTATTTTTAAAATGACAAAGAGGCTTGAAATTGATCGATTTTATATGGGCAAAGATGCATCAAGGATTCAAAGCCCAGCTTCGCCAATAAGAGATTGAATCTTAAATTCTCCGTTCTAAAGTCTCACATATCGGCTGTTGTGTACAATGACATATGGTAACGACATATGGTAAAAAAATGCAACTTACCATTTCCTGAAATAAGTAAGTTTAACTTTCAGTGTATCATGATTTTACATATCAAATTAGATTGAAAAAATAATCAATAAAAAAGTTCGACAGAACAAAAACTTGCATAGAATTTTGTTATATAAATCGAAATTTTGTAACAGACTACCCCTATAGAATATAGGCGTGGCGATATTTATGTATTAGACTTACCAACATCTGTGGAATGATAAAAAATATATTAATATATGTACAGAATAATGGCAACATTTACCTACAGATTTTTTGTAACGTAAAACATAACGAAATTATTACTACCTTTAATTTTTTTAATTTATTGTCAGGTTTTACATAAAAATGAATGAATAATATAAAACAAGAAGTATAATACAAAACAATATAATACAAACAAATTTATTAGTACATAAGTATCACTGTTATAATATTTAATCAATTGGAATGTCAACATTACTTTCAATAATTTTCGTCCATCATTTCAACAACGCTCTCGTTAACATTACTGTGATCATATACAAAAACTGATACTATAGGCTTATGATAACTTTATACATAAATAAAGTAATAAACGAACAATTTTGATTTAAACCTAGTATTATTCTTAAAAATTGCTCCTTGTAACTTTCTGAACCGTTGTATCAAAATTTTTAAATATCTTTGTCTTGTGCATATTTTCTCACAACATGGAAGCTTGGCTACGTGCTACGTACCCACAAAAAAGGCGATCAAAATGATATTTTAAAGTACAGAATAATTCGTAAGCTTGATTAGGTAAGGTCTTTGAAATGTCACCTCAACACACTAACAATAAGGAATTGGTGCTCGAAAAATCATATGGAAATAAATACTTCTAAATGCTATCATTTAAAGTTCTCTAGAAAAAAGAACTCTATGGCTGGCAGCTATTATTAATAATACAACTATTACAGAAACTTCTAGTATCTGCGACCTTGGAATGATTATTAATTCCAAGCTACATTTTCGACAGCGCATAGATTTGATTATTAAAATAGGAGCTTGTCTGGCAGGTTTCGTTTCTCGCCAAACCTTTTTTGAATACTTCAAAATTGCCATTCTTCTTTTTAATAGCTATGTTAAGATCTTTATTAGAATACGGCAGTCCTGTTTGTTATAGTGCTAGTATAGTATAGATATAGTAATAAAATATGACCTTAATCTTTGCAACTGTCTTGTAAATACGGTAACAACTGTAGTTTTATTACTTGCGTGATGATCACGCGGGTTCAAAGTTTTTCCCAAATTCCAAAGTGCCCACCGTGCCTAAAGAAGTTTTCACATCAAAGTGATATTGCGTTATATAGCTATATTATTTCTATGTAAATAAGAGGCCTGATAGCGGTGTGGCGCAGCCGATCTAGGCACGGTTACATGCCCAACCCGCAAGCTAAGCGCTGGGATTGCGGGCAAACACTCCTTAAACAGGCTGATGATGTTAATATGTCTTTGATCATTATAAATTATTAGATATTATAACAATAACGGTTTACCTTTTTCTGAAATTATAACAAAAAATATCAAGGTAATTTCAATGGCAATAATGATATATAAAATGTTTTGTAATATAAATGAAAATAAAGTATGATACCTGGAGCTGAAAATACAAAAAAATAAAATTAAAATATGCGAACATAACAAGTTATGCATAAGATGGGTACATTTAAAGATAAATAATGACTTAGACCCAAGATGAGTTTTTACGTAAACAATTGTCATATAATTTTCCCGCTATAATTTACTTTTAAATTTCGCGCGTATTTAATTCACAAAGTAAAGATAATACAATTCCTTATTTTATTAATATAAGGTTTTTCGTTTTAATTTATTTAAATAACTTCTGACCTTTCCGATGCTGACTAGTTTTTCACTATTCACAGAGGAATATAAATAATCAAATATCTTTGAAAGGTTTCCACTCACATCTAACGCTGGCTATTTTAACCCTCTCCTCCAACCCGTCGCCGTTCTGGATCACCGCGAAATAGTCCCCGAAGTCCCGGGGCATCATCCCCTGAAAGTTGGCTTCGAGATGTTGCTGCCTGGCCAGTTATTAGGGCATAATAAACAAAACAATGCGAAAATGTACTAACGGGTTAAGGAATTATTGATAGCATGAAATTTTTTTTTTTTTTTAATTAATAATCAGAATAATAGTACTTACAGTTTACCCTCACTGTAAAAAACAAACAAATAATAATAATATCTTTCTGCAATCGAGTATGGTATGAACGGAAGGGTGTAGGCGTGTTTGTGTGTATGTTGGTTGAGGTGGGTTCAGTCGGAGAATCGGGGGTAGAAGAGAGGGGGTTGGTAACTAAAGGGAGTATAGTTTACTTTATTATGAACAAATGTTGAATGTTACGGGTAGTGTTAATCTGGCTTTAGTCTCCCGTTGTAACAGAGCCTGAGGGTACCAAATAAATTCGTACATTCGTTGTTTCATTTATTCATTCGTTCATTCATTCGCATCACCCATTCGTGAATTGTGGAAAATGTTGTATGCAGTCATTGAATTATCAGGCGTTCGTAATTACACCTCCAACCTTCCCTCCATTACACTTCCGTGTTTCCACGTTCCGTCGCAAAGCTGGCCGAATACTGCTTGGCAGACTACTCGGGTTACACAACATTCTGCAGAACTTTGAAATGCATAAGTACCTAACCTCCATGAGATTTTACGTCATTATTACAGTAAGTTATATTTAACCTTCAAATGTACATAATTTCGCGGTGTTGCGCCCGCCAAGATTGTTTCCAGATTCAAGAAAACTCTGGAATGGGAAACTAAATCCTATTTAGGATTTGGACCCAGAAACTGGAGTGGAAAGCTGGATAGTAAGCTATTAGACTATGAGAGCCACGCCACTATATAACTTACCTATCTCTAGACTCCTTGATATGGTACCTAGAGTTGTCCAAGTTGTATATATTATTGTCAGACGCTCGTACAAGGATGTGCTGCAGCCTGCAGTGGTTACACTTGAAGGAAATGGTCGTCGTATTGGACTTCTGCCCGTACAGCAGCTCCACGAACTTCGGGGTCACCTGCATCGCGCTGTTCGCTGTTGACCGAAACGTGAACGCCATTTCTTCAAGAAAAGATCTGAGTATATGTGAAATATTCGCATTTGGTATATGTACGGATACAACCACACCCTTAGGAGCAAAACGCAGATTATTCTGATCACAACTGCTTAACTGTAGAAGGTAGTTTCGTAATGATGATATTTTAAAAGTCCTTCTCGAAGGGAAAT
>DWME01009847.1:0-10622 GCA_018244795.1 Parelbella ahira ahira | reverse complement strand
GCCGCCTGCGCGCCGCGCTCGCCGCCGCGCTCGCCGCCGCCTGGCACCGGTAGCACCGCCACCGGCCGTACTGCCCGCTCACGCGCGCTACCACCCACTTCTCACATACAACCCCTTGACGACCCATCACAGCTAGCGAATAAGTCCTTCCTTTTAAGCGATACAGTTACATGGCGCACTATGAATACAGGCCGTCGAGCAACCTTCGCTAAGATGACGTGCCCTAACTCTCGAGACTCGCGCCCATATAAAAAGCATGAAGCTAGTACGCATTATATAAAGTGTTCATATTAAAAACGCTCACTTCAAAACGCCAAGTATGTACTAGCTCTTAAATCCCTTCCCATTTCAACATGGTCTTAATTAATATTGAAATAATACGACCGTAACTGTTACTTATGATTAAGTCGCTGACGCTGAATACCTGTGTTAGCTGTTGAATCGAATTTAAATAGTGTTTTCACCAAGCATCAACAGATGTAGCTGACCTGTTACACTCAATGCATTTGTCTCTCGCTGTCCCTACGTATCATTTTACAATCCTCTTGACCATAACTTTCAATTTATTACTCTCCAATCCTAGCTAGTAGCTAGCTAGCTATTCGTAGCTATCTACTAATCTCTCTTTATTTATTTTTTCCTCTGGTAACATTCGCCTAAAGAACTAGGCTCCTGGACCAATTTTTTGTTTACAGATGTGTTGCCTTTCACGATAATTTGGAGGGAGTACTTTATGTGCCTTTTGTGAATCTAGCTAACTTTTTTTAAAATCAGTACATAACGCTACTGCCTCGTAAGAGCAATAATTGTAATAGGTGTTTTAAATTAATAATATTGATATGAATACGAGTAGTGAACAAATGTCAGCGGAGTATTGTCACAGCCAAACATGTGTGTTCAACACTGAAGTGAGACAGCGACATCAATACGATATAATCTGTGGCAGTACTCGTCAATAATCAGAATGTGAGTGTTAAGGTTACGTTTATACTTTGTTAATTGATTTAGTACTCATTATTTCAGAATCGAGTCAATATGTGAATATTTGTAATTTTATATTTAGTAAATTATATTAAATGCAATTTAATAATAACTGAACAACGTAATTTTAACTACATTAGAGTCGCCATGTGTCTTATAGCAATAATAACATTGTGAGTCACCGCTCTGTATAAGAATCAATGATATGTATACATACATACCTACGTCTCGTCTGAAATATCTGCGGTCATGAAAACTGAAGGGTCAGCAATTAGATTTAATAAGTTAAAATATACTCATAAGATTTTTTAAAACACCTTTTTAAAGGTAATTCGGTGACAACAATAAATTAAATAAAAACAAAATATCAAGTGACGTAAAGATCGAAAATAATGGACAATAGTCCGCGCTTGCGTTGCGCACGGTACTTCGAGGCGAACGAGGGGTGAGGTTGACGTAGCGCCGGGGGAGTGGGGGGGTCGCATCGCAGCGAGCTCCACAGATATTTCCGACGCGTTGTACATATGTAGATCATTAGGTACTCATTATAAAAGGCTGCCAATTCCGTTGTCTCAGAAACAAAAAAGCGAAGGAATTGAATTAGTGGGTATGTAAAAATACGTTCTCTTTATAACTGGACGCTATTTTGTAAGCAAGTGTAAGAAGATATCAGCTGAATCGTGATCAGGTCTGGCGACGTGGTTGTACGGCAATTATACTAAGAAACGCTTTTTTTTGTGTGCAAGTGACTAATGTAAATAGACCATAGACTAATGTAGCCAGACATGTCTCGCTGCTTGAACGGCGCCAACGTGGTAAAATTTAATTTTATGTTAGTAAATACTTTATAATCACAATTTTAATTTTAGCTTCTTAAGTTTCAGTATAATTACGCATCAGTTTTTGAAGTTATACTTACTTTGGCGCGTTTGGGAAAACAGATCGGAGTGTATTTTAGTATGCGACGAACTTAAGCGCCCCGGTATAACACATAATTTATTTCTATTTCTCACATGCACTGTTTTTGCGTTATTTTATTTTATATAGTTTTTAATACCATGATTTTTTTGTTTAACCTAACATATTATTCCCCTGACTGTAATATTTTTTGTATATAAATTATTGTTTATTTTTTAATTTATTGAAATATCACAGCAGATATATAATATCGATGTATCAACAATTATATGCTTAGAGTAATAAAAATGTTGTAAACAATGAAAAGATTGTACGAAAGAATTAATTTAAGGACTATGCACTGCCAAAAGAAATTAACGAATGATAATAAATAATTATTTATATAAAACAGAAGATTCAATTATTTGAAATTTCGTGTCTAGCTCTAGATTTTATTAGCTACAGATTAAACAAAATATATTATTGTCTTTTAATATAATATTTAACAAAATAGAGTACACAGTATTGCCATATTCAAGTAAACTTTTCCATTTAATTTTTTTTACGTAAATGTCATTAAATTTGGAATGAAACTTCCAAAATACAGGATAGTTTGCGCATATTAAATAGAAAAATGTTACGGTTTTCTTTTTTAATTAGTTTTGTGCAAAATTTGTTGTATTTTTGTCAAAAACTGATGAAATGGCGACTGGATTTTGGACCGTCGTGATTCAAACTAATTGTTAAGTTGCCAATATTATTACAAAATTGTTTCAAAACAGAATGTCCCAATTAATACTAATTTATTATGTTAAATTTCCTTGAGCACAAAATTTTATTACATGCTAGCAAAACGTCTAGAAACTCCATTTTCAACACATTGATTCCCTCATGCTTTAATAGAATAATATAACAATCATCAAAATTATATTTGTAAGTTGTAACTATTATTGGAAAGATCACTACTTTATGGTGAAATTGTGTAACGGACGTGAAATGGAACGTATAAATGATTTTGAAATACAGGATCGAATTTGTCGCAAAATTGTTGAATATTTTTCACAATAATGGATTTTAACGTTCATAGCTTTAAATCGTCATGTCTATTATATCACATAAATATGATTAACAGTCTTATATATCTCATTATGATAAAAATATGTATTGACGGTATGGTACAGATGTGGTAGTGTGCTATGGAAAAAATACTGTATGTGTGCCATGACTAATTGCCAAGAAAAATTATGTAAGGTGCCTGCGTGTTCAGATATTAAAATGTAATTTATAGATAAGAGAAATTTTATCACTACACCGTTAATAAGAATGAATAAATCCACATGTTAACACGAGTACGTTTCGCGATACATTCTCCTTCTAACATATTATATTTATATTTTAGAAAAAGTCTTATTTTTAACTAACAATCTGTAGTCGTAACTTGTAAACCAAAGTAGTTTGATTTTTTTTGTAATTATTTTGTTAACGTTTACAAAGTATTATGATATTATTTAGTGTTATTATATGAATAAGCATTATTTAACGGACCATCATTTATTTATTTATATTTAATGCACTGTTCTATTGTGATATGACAAATCGGCACAGAATATTATCAAATGATTTGTGATTATATTTAAATTGTGTTCTTGACATGTAACTGTGCCGATTTTAAGTGTCTTATATTGAAACTCTTTCACGTTCCAGATATTGAACGTAATTTTATGTTATATTTCTACGATGTATTATGAGAAAATAATTTAGCTTCCAAATAAATATCATTGTTGACCACTATAATGTGTATTTACTGCTATTGTCAAGCTTTTTTTAGTAAATATTCCATAATACTGAATTTTCATAAACTTTTGAATAAATAACTTAAACCGTCTGACTCTCAGCGACTATGTCGTTTATTCGGGAAGACTGAAATCTCTTAACGCCCCCATCGGGTGAAGTTGCCGTTTTTTGGACTAAAATATGAGAACATTATTATATCATAGAAGTTTGCTCTACACGTAACGTAACGTTCATATAAGCCAGCATTACATGGTAAGTCGCAGAATGTTGACTGCTGCTCTGTTATAGGGGCTTTGAGTTCCGTGAATCTTGATCTAAGATAAATCCATTTGTGTCCTATGGAAGGAATGACACATTTTGCCGTTAAGAGCTTTGAGTGCTGATCTATATTTTATATATTACTTATTGCAGTCCATTAGGCTTTTTAAGCGAACACCTAACAAATATTATTCGAAAATTTGTAGATAGCACTCATTTTTATCGCTACGTAGCAGCCCCAATTATTAACTTCCATTTGATTCATGTTTAGACCCAGTGACGTAACTTAAGGTAACCTTAGACAATGAGGACATACAGCCAGCAACAAAGGCTTTTTAATATCAAACACAGGTCGCACGCCAGTGGCCCAGTTTTCACAGCATAAATGTGTAGCACTCAATTATAACTAGTGAAAGCATTTTTCAACGCAACAAAAAGGTGCAACCTTGTTCCACGAGTACAAATGCTTTATTGCTAGTTTCGTTGCTAATGGAAAGCACCACTTGACATGGGTCGTTCGTACATTTTAAATGTACTTATTTAAAACAAAAGTCGTACAATTGAAAGGGCTGGCTAGCTGGCTGCTTAAACTGCGCAAACGATTTTATCGCTCATTTACGTTCAAAAACAGGGCAATTAAAAAAAAAACGGCATTCATTTCAGAAAATCGTTAATTTTAATAATTGCTTTTTTTTCATCAACTATGCTGTACAAACTATATAGCTTAAAATTAGAATTAGCAATTAATAATTGCACGTAAAAAACTTAACAAATAGGTACCGTCAACTTTTCGATTGGAATGAACGATTATATTACGTTGCGTAATATCTTTACAATATATATATCATTTAAGTATATCTACGTAGTAAATGAAAATCGTCTATATTTAACAAGCTGTCACAATCGCCCAATGATATGTTAAAATTTATTTTTTTTATTATTGCATTCTAATTATTCAACAATGTAGGTATGTATTAAAGGTAAAATGTAGAGTCGCCGGGATCAACTGTGCAGGCGTGCGGGGCTGTGCGTGCGTCGCGACTAGGAGACCATGTTGCCCCTCTCCGTGCCGCCCTTGTGGTTCTGACCTTTGAAGTCTTTCAGTCGAATTGGCGAAGACTCGCTGCCCGAATCTCCCTTAGTAGAAAAAGCAGTGGAAGAACAGAAACACATTATTTTTAAGACGTTAGAAATATGATAGAGCATGGCCGTTAGCACATAATTGTAATAAAAAAAAATATTATTTTTTAAATTCGATAAAGCTATGGTACATCTCCTGTTATTATAAACTCAAACTGTGAAAAACAAAAGGTCATTACTTTTTTAAATTTGTAGATACATCAACGCATAATGCAGACCAAATAAGTTGAAAATCAAATTAATTTATTTGCATGGTTTAATGAGATCTTACAACAAAAATATAAAAGGGTGTTTACTCTACCGAAATGTCGTACAAATATATGTGTTATTCAGTACGTAAAATCGCCTAAAGTATAAAAAGTTTTATATCTAAAGCCCTAAGTTTTATATCATCGACTCAGACAGCAATGAGTTGGTACTCTTACATTGGCACCCAGCGAAGTGGTCTCTTGGAGCAGCAGTTCGCTGTCGGTGCCTCGTGACTCCTTATTTTTAAGAATAGAACGAGATCTAGAGTCGCCCTCTAACGTCCACCCGCTTCCACTTCGCTTACTGCCATTCTTTCCTGCAATATCATAAAAAAGTCGAAGAAATGAGACAGTCTAGGCATTTCTATACTAATACGCCTTTATTTCCCTAGAATGGTAAGCAAAGGAGTGTAATACACTCCCATGATTCACCAGTTATGTTGTACTTCCCACCATGGAGTAGGAGATGAGCCTATTACTATACACCGGGCATTAATCTAGACTTCTGGAAATTTTATGTTAGAAAAACGATATAACGCTTTGCTCCACCTTGGGATAAAAAAGACCTCTTGATCAAAAATCGAGTCTGCAACCACTCAACGAACAAGACAGTCAATTAGAAAATAGTAAAATTATTCCAATTTAAAACCTGATTAATTTATTAAACTACATTGGTATGTTAGTGGTCTAACAGGGATATGCAGCCAAAGCCTGTATTACCTTAATGAGTAACAAGAAAAGTCAGATCAAAATAATAGAACAGGGCATTTTTTAAATAATGTACGTACCTAAAATTAAAAGTTAAAAACCTAACTAAAATTAAAATTTACTTATTTTACAAAGTATCAAGGTCATTAGAAACGTACCGAACAGAATGTGATGGTTAATTATCCTCGTTGCGATTCCTCTCGGAGGCTTCTTCTCCTCCTCGGACCACTCCTGCAAAGGATGTATACAATTTTTCTCCAAACAAAACAAAAGTTTAATATCCAATTCAAATCTACATTCCTAGGTAAATTTAACTTAATGAAGAACGGAACATATAAACAGCATGCAGCCCTAGGGACCTACACTACACCGTGCATACTACAAATGACGAGCAATGTGCGCCAACACAGGATGGGAGCACCAGCTATCTGCCGCGTTAGTACTGTGTTACTACAACTAGGTCTTGGTGCGATGCCGAGCGCGGCCGTGCAACCGTGGCGAGAGCTACGTTGCAGGCGGCGCGGACTGACCTGTTGGAAACGGGCCTTTCTGTGTTTGGGCTTGGAATCGTCAGGGGACATGCCGGCCACAGGTGGCGCGTCGTCGCCCTGGGGCGGGCCCACGCGGGTCACGTCGCCGTCTGGGGGGGCATCTGCCGCCTCGGGCTCGCCCAGGCTGCCCCGCGAGCCGCGCGGCGACCCTTCGCCCTGCGAACCTTTCGCACACAACACGTCCCCCGAGGCGCTCTTGCGCACACCGTTAAACTCCGCCGCTACCCCCTCACCTCCCACAGTGCCGCCGCTGCCGCTACCATCCAGAGGATTCACATACAAGTTTGACGAGTCGTTCTCGCATGCGATGTCGCCCTCTGAAGGAAAAGGGTGCGTAAGGCATGATGCAAATGTATCTGCAACGTAAGACATAAGACGCACTTGGAGCCGCGCACGTCAATCTTAAACAGTGATGTGTGCCGCACACACACATGAGGAGGGCTGGGTGAGTGCTGGACAGTGCAACAATGCTGTGGATTATGGATGACGCATACTACAAATATTATTTAAAAACAATAGGTGTAGAAACAGACTAACCTGCTATATACATAACTGTACGACTGGACAGTTGATAAACATCAATAGTAATTAACAGACAAAAAAGAATTAATCATTTCATATCTTAGTACGTAGGTTACAGGTACACCTACATGCGAACCGAGCCCTTGAAATCAGTTATTTGAATTCTTATTTAAAAATCGTGTGAAGGGTGTAGTTTCAAAAATGTCTAATAACAGTAAATACAGAATGTGACTCTTACCAGGGCTGTCGAGGCTGTTGGGAGTGGCCTCAGGGAGAGCGCGCGGGGCGGGGTGGCGCTGCAGGCAGGCTAGCTCCACGCACACCGGCTGTCTCAGGTCCGAGGTCGACATCGGCATGAGTTGTTCGGCGTCTATGAACTCCTTGTAACCCTACACCGAAAAATGTTTGTTTCGTAAACAGTAGTCGCTGCTTTCTACGGTTTCCTTGATCAATTTTCGTAAAGAATTATTTCAGTTTCAGGTTGTGAATATTGTTAAAGTTGTCAGTTACTTTTTACTAACTGATGTTTCTACCTCAATTATAATCAAATTATGGTGATTTAGATTTAGATTTAGAATAATAATAAAAGTAAACGACTGTTGACTTTTAGAAAATTGAAAACGCCCCCAAACATTTTATTAAACTTAATAGTAGGTATGCCATTCCAACAGAAATGTAAGGAAACCTTTTAAAAATATACACAGGTGTCCAGTGTACCATAAGTGCATAATAGTGAGAAAATATATATCAACATAGTATATAACATACCATCTAAGGTGCTTTTTATTTATAATAAATATACTACAATCGTTATAATACTTAGTATTAGAAAAAAAACAAAGAACATTGTTGTAAGTAATGTAACCAGATACTCACATACCAACGCTAAATGTTAGTAGAAATCAATGAAACGGATTAAATTGTGTAACAACAAATCAATATGTATAACAAATGAAATAATAGTTAGATAACATTCGGGCGGTCGCGTGTTAGTGCTTAGTACCTTGAACGTGCAAAAACAACATTCAAACTCAGAAGGCAGCTGATCCAAGTCAAGCTGTTTGTCAGCCATCTTCTTTTCCTAGAAAAGAGAAATATTAGTTGTTACTGTTGATTCCTATTATCGAGAACGACATCAAAATATCTACAATGCTCATATAATCTGTTTTAATCTAATTACTTTTATACGCTATAGCGTAAAAGACATGTAGGTACACAATATTTTGATTTATATATACGGAATGATACATAATATAATAGGTTAGGTATATTGTACGTTAATACTATTAGGTATACCTATTGTACAATTAGAAATTGCGAACATATACATGCAACATCCGGTTATAACTAGATATTCGTACTAATAGGTGGTTAGATACTCTCACGAATTTTTAAAACAGAAACTAAATAGTACTAGTAGTTTTTTCAGCGTGATATTCCATACATCATAAATCTTGCAATTTATGAAACAATAGATATGCACGGTAATAACAAATTCTGATACTGTAATCGATGAAATTATCAAAAAAATTATATTAATCATCAAGAAAACCGGTTGCGTTCTAATAAATACAATCGTACATTAGTCATTCGCTTCGTAGGTCTCATGTAAAACCCGTAAACAATGGTTTGTACGAATGAAAAAAAGAACCCATGAATCTATTTGATTAATTTTGAATATACCTAATAATTGTGAGCATAGTTTAATTAGGTACCCATATTTGTTCAGTAGACATGTATGAAATATCAAATTAAAGATATTCCACGATTATCACATATAAAATGTTAGCAAGAGTATTACACAGAAGCAACGGCTACAAAACAAAACTAAGTAGAGGAGTTCTTACTGGGGTCGGTTCAGGGTTTATAAGCAAGCGCGTTTCCGGCGTGCCTACGCCTTCGGCTGAGAAGCGACGCTCTTTCTTAGGACTGCTCTGAAACTACGATCTCAAGTGTTAACGACAAGATGTGTGCGTTTAATTACAGATAAAAATACGTGACATGTATAAGAGTAAAAAGTATCTTTTTGAATAAAAGCATACAGAATGACGCTACCGCACTGAACAAATATAATCAAATCATATGTAGATATTCATAAGAAGCATATTATAGTCAGAAATCGTATTTTGTACATGAAATACCTTGTGGACGCAGCCTCGTGCGCGACAGAGACGCTTACCTGAGTGGCATCGGCGGCCTGTGGTATCTTATTGCCGATGGCGTGTTCGTACTGCTTGTAGCAGCCGGTGATGGCGGGCGCTTCGCCCTCCAAGCTAGTCGCGTCCGCCTGCGACAAGTTGTGTCCTGGAGACACACACCATCTTAAGTAGCGACGTTTTCTATTTCTTCTCCCACGTATTCCCGACAAGCGTTTAGTTGAACAGTACATTTACGAATATTCAAGGCAGACGAATCACAAAAACATTATTAACGAGTAGCGGTAAGTAGCGGCGTGAACTATACAACACACATTCCACACGAACAGTAAGAAATCCAGCGTCCTCCGGATACACACACAACGGACAGTCCACTGAAGAAATGAATGTTAGTTCTAGGAAGCGTTAGCCTTACGCTGACAATGTAATCGACCTTAGATAAGTGTCTTCGTCGCACATCGCAAGCTACACGCGACGCGAGCCCGACCCCGCGCTACGGACACGACTATAAGGGGTCGGGTAGGACGACTGTGCGATAGTAGTAAGTAGCTCATCGGGCGTCGTCTCTCGCCTCAATGAGGACGCACTTGTCACCTGAAGACAAGGAATAAAACACTCTGAGTGTACCTCTTTTGAAGGAACGAGTGATATTAGCTGTAGCTGCGATGTAACGTGAACTGTTTGATTTTCGATATGCCTGCGAGTCCGGAGAGCTAATCTATGCGACGTGCAAACATTTAAGTACAAACAACATTCGTTACGTACAGTAACACACTGAGATAGGTACGATGAGGAACTGAGCACGAAAGCATGCTTGCGTAGTGAACACGAGTTACGGTACGAGCGAAGGACACATGGCATGGAGAAGCGACAGCGGGGATGGAGTGCGCGATACTGACCTGTGTCGACGATCACGTCGATGAGGTCCATGCTCTTGGCGAATGCGTCGCGTAAGTTAATGTGGTGGAAAGATACGATGGAGCCCTCGCGCTTGGCGCGCTCGAGCGCCTCCCGACGCTTGAGCGCCTTCTCCCGCCGCATCTGGTTCTTGTAAAACTCGGCGAAATTGTTGACGATAATGGGGATGGGTAACGCAATTACCAACACGCCGCAAATACAGCAAACTGAGCCGATGACCTTGCCCAACGGGGTCGTGGGGTAAATGTCACCGTATCCGACTGTGGTCATGGTGATGCCGGCCCACCAGAACGTTTCCGGAATAGAAATGAATTTAGTCCCCGGTTCCTCCTTCTCGGCGAAGTACGCCAGCGACGAGAATATGAGCACCCCCATCGCGAGGAACAACATGAGAAGTCCCAGCTCTTTATAGGAGTTTCTGAGCGTGAAGCCGAGCGACTGCAGCCCGG